>JAOTRH010114957.1:0-47062 GCA_034768845.1 Heliamphora exappendiculata
AGAGATATTATTATATTTTAGAATAATGTAAAATTTTAAATAAAGTATTTTATAAATTAGTATTTTAATTTGCCTTCTAAATTTTTTTGATTTTTTGTTAAAGTGACTATTTAGCATTTTAAATTAGAAAGCTAAGAAACCAAAATTACCAATAAATTCCTTGAGCCGATTTATTTGCTTATTTTGTTTGGTTTAGTCAATTCTTTTTATAAATTAAATTATATATATTTTATTTTAATGAGATAAAAAATGATTTAAGAATTATTTTTAATAAAAATATAAATTAAGAATTTAGTTTTTGGTGTGTTCATGTATTTGATTGATTTAAAATTAAATTAAGAATTTGACCATTCCAATAATTTAAAATTTGAAATTTTGTCTGTCTATATCTTGAAATTGGATCAAATCGGATACATAAAAAATGATTTGGTTTTAATTTAGAATGGTGGTTGTAAAATGAAAATGCTTGTTACTTATTTTAAATTTAAGAAATTATATATTTTTTCGTTCTATTTTTTGTTTTTCTAATTATTTTATTTTATATTTTTATTTTTTATTATTTATTTTATACGATTATAAAGGGATATTCTAAAGTCTGTAAACTATTTGTTATATTTTTTTTTATTTCATTATTTTTTCTATCAATTGTCTACAGTTTGTAAATTATATAATATTATCATGTTATGGAAAAATTATAAAAGACACTAAACAAAGAAAAGTAAAAGAGAAAATAAACCGACTGAAAATCTGACATTTGGGAGTTATTATGGGAAATTTGGGAAGTATTCAAGAAAAACTGGAGAAAATAATAAGAAATTTTTTTAATATACAAATACACATATAGAATAGAATAAATCATAAATTTAGAAATTTTGTGTGCATATTAACTTTCCATGATTTGGCATGAAAGATTTGTATACTTTTGCAACAAACAACCAACCTGTCTTATGCACGAGATAAAATAAATAAATATTAAATATATTAATTTAATATTATAAACTATCTAAAATGATTGAAGAATTGCCATAAAATGTGTTTTTTAGCTTTATTACCCTAACTAAAAAGTTATCATATGCAATTCTTATAAGTGCTCATTTCACTACCCACTAAAAAATTAATTTTAGAATTTCTAAGTTCACACAAACAAAACAAAAACGTTTTTTAATATAATCTTTCTATCAATCAATTAAATAAATATATGCATTTTTTAAAAAAAGTTGCAACTATATTTCAAACTTTATAATTAAAATTTTTAATAATATTATATATTGTAATTGAAAGATTTTTTTAATTTTTATAGTTTGCAAATTTTGAAACCATTATAATCTCTAAATTATTATAATTTATTTCTTAATTATTTATCAATTTCTCCTTGTAACTGTAGTGATGAGTGATGACAACATGATAGTTTTTTGCGGATTTGATATCATTTGTCTCCGCCTTTGCTCACGCATTTGCTTAAGATATGTTATTTTTTCCCATCTCATTCTATGCAAAGTCTAGATTCTACGATTAGTCAAAATCTTCTATTCAATAGTCTTTAGATTATTTTAAGATATTAATTAAAACTAAAGCCTTTCTTTGCAAAAAAATTCAACTATGAACTCTCTCTCTCTCTCTCTCTCTCTCTCTGTATTTAATTTTATCTATTAATAAAATTAAATTTTTTTATTTTATGAGAATCTTAATGAGCAATGTATTTATTTTATTATTTATTTAATATTGTGCATATGTGTCTTTCATTTTACATATTATTTAATCTGGCATGTATAGTTCGACTTACACACAGAAGACCAGATTATCGGTTCTTGTAAAATATAAGTTTATGGTTCATAATTTTAAATGAAATTAGACACACCATCGGTACAACTGTAGCACAGTATTTTAGTAGATTTGTCTTGATTACGAAAAACGATAATTATTTTGACAATTGTTCTGACTATTATGTTAGTACATTTTGTGTGTATTGAACAGGATAATATTGGAGTAATTAATTTTATACTGATTATATAAATTAATTTACACCCATAGTTATTATGACTGCTTATACTCTTAATTCTGAAACAATTATTAAACACGTATATTTAGTGTTCATTATTTTGATTCATTAAATGGTGCGATATTTTACAGGTTTATAATTCCGGTGAGTTGAATAATAGCGTTAATTATATAATTGATATTAATTATTGGCAGAATTTGCGTCCTATGATCGGGATTGATGATACCATTTTAAAAAAGTTTATAAATTTTCATCGAGTCAAATCCTACAAGTGAATCTTATAATTCGGCTTGTCAAATAAGTTAAGCGAAAAGTTTTAAATTTTTTTTGAAGAAGCCGATTAAATATAATTGTCGATAATTTAATTTAATTGACGGATATCTGTAATTTTAACTTGAAAAGAATAAATAAATATTTAATAAGAAAAGCTCAAGTATTTCAATTTTAAGAATAAGACTGGGAGTGCAATTATAATTTTGTAATGAAATGAATTATAATTTATGTTTTTATGAAATTACTTCTGAGTTGAGATAGAATTTTGTAATTACATAGGAGCTTACATCTTATTTACTCCACAAGTTTCTGCTGTAACTTACTTATATGTTGTTATAAAACCTAGTTGCCATATTATTTATAATCAGTCTAGGATTTTCACGTATTGTGATAATCAAATAACATATGGCTAGAGAGATTTTGAAAAATATGATAGATCAAAGTTCACGTTTTGTTCGTGTTTGACATTTAAAAATACAGTAGAAAACTTGACTTGGAAATTTGACTTCTTGTCCAAAACTGCAGAAACTTGTTAACTAAAATTTTTGGCAGCAAATGGAATCAAACCAATCGGTATTTGACATGTATAATACTAAACTAACTTTGAAAGTTATATCGGGTTTTAACCGGGAGTCTATTTTGACGATTGCCCGTTCAAATTATTTTTTGACTAAAATCATAGACATAATCTTAGGATCTTGACAGTTTGTCTCAACAAGACCTCATTTCAAGAGCTTAAGAAGAGTTTAACCAACACCCTCATCTTGGTTATATCAAAATGGGGTGTCGAATACACCATCTATTGTGATGCATCCAAAGGGGGCTTAGGATGCGTGCTCATGCAAAACGGAAAAATGGTAGCTTATGCATCTCGACAACTGAAGTCTCATGAACAGAACTATCTGATGCACGACTTTGAGCTAGCGGTGGTTGTTTTTGTGCTAAAATCTTGGAGGCGCTCTATGGGAAAAAGTTCAAATTTTTCACCGATCATAAGAGCCTAAAGTACTTATTCAACCAGAAAGACCTCAATACGAGGCAGTGATGATGGATGGAATACATAGAGGATTACACTTCACCTTATCATACCATCCCGAAAATGCAAATATGGTAACTAACTTTCTCAACAGAAAGAGGGGAGGAGCTTTGGCGTGCATTATGGCCAAAGAATGGAAGATGATGGGAGCACTCAACGTGTCACACCTCGAACCTGCAAGGTGCTCTACCTGTATAGTGGGGGCATGATCTCTCCACATCTCAATGGCCTCAAAATCAATAAGGCTTAGTGTAGACATCCCAATCTGACCAAACCAAATCTTAGGCACTCATCTCGAACGCGCTCCAATTACAAAAGTATAAGAATCATGCTCAAAGATACTCCTAAGTAAGCAAAATCACAAATATAACTCAAAATTCAAAAACTCTAAAAACACCTTTAGGCCGTGACATTCCTATCCACACAGCTACCACCTTTTTGAAAATCCTATAATAGGTCGTGTCCTTACTCTCATGGCCGTAACATTTTTTGAAAATCCTAAATAAAGCTGTGACTTTCTTTGTCATGGCCGTTTCTTTTCATCCAGGTCATGACTTTTGAAAGTCACGGCTGTCATTTTTACCACCATAAAGGCGGTGGCTTGTACTGTACAAAAAGTAAAAAGATAGCGGCCGTCACTATTACGCATTTTTGGACCGGTGGCAACATCTTAAAAGAGGTCTGTATTGCTTGCCTTGCCTATAAATAGGCGGCGATTCGAAGCAGAAACAAGAGAGAGACATACTTAGAGGCCCACACTCTGTCAAAATACTCCCTCATTCGATATTCTCCCATCCATCCTATACTTCCCGAGCCTCATTCGTGTTCTTGCTTGCTTTGAAGGAGTTCTTGGAGCTCATGTATTGGCTTGAAGGTATCATATTCTCACTATCGAGGGGTCATTCTAGGTGGATATTCACATGAGGTAACCTTAGGATTCCACGACTCTTCTTAAACCCTCATCTTCTTCCCTTGAGGGTGTTGTGGATGAGGTTTCTATTATTTTATTGCTTGTCTATCGTTCATTTCAATGTAAATAATTATTTCCTTCAAGTTTTTCATTATTAGCAGTATAGTCATACCTATTTGTTTCGTATATTTATAGTTATTTACATTCTCTTTCGATGTTCACAAGCACACTAAACACATTCAAACTTTTTGAGGTTCTAAAACATGACGGCCGTGACCTTTTTTATGTCACGGTTGTATATTTTGCTAAACCCACAGTCACAGCCGTGCCCTTTTTATAAGAGCCAGTACATTTATGCCTTTTTATATTCACGGCTGCCATATCCTGTTGTTACGGCCATGAGATTGTTTTAAGGTCAGAAACGTCCAAACCCTCTTCAAAACTCTTTGTTATTTGTTTATTTCAAGTTTGTATATCCTTTCATTGCTCTATTTAGTATTTTTTTCTTTATGTACTTCTGTTTAGTTTTCTGTTGGGTAATGGATGGCAGATCTGGCCTAGACTAAATATGTTGTGATTTCTATTATGTGTACCTTCATATCCTTATATTTTGAGGTTATATAAATATGATGGCCGCGCGTTTTCTCTTCTTTTCTTGTTATGGCTGTGATATCCTTTAGCTACGGCCGTGAGGTTTTAGTAAGGCCAGTAACATGAAAATGCGTTTTAAACATTCTGTTATTCATATTTGATACCCCGTATATTCTATTTAGAGTTATTGCTTGTATAGAGGATGAAAGATGACAAATCTACCCTAAAACCAATAGGTTATGGTCTCTGTCCCGCATATCCTATTCATTTAAGTCTGTTTTAGGTCATGTACAATGTATATACCCTTTCTGTACCCTTAAAAATCATGGCCGCGATATTTATTTGTTACAGCTCTGAGATATTTTTATTTTGTTAATCGCGATAATCCTATTTTTGTCACGACCACCTATTTTGTGACTATTTTTGTCATGTCCGCAACAGTTGTTGCTATGACCATGAGTTTTGTGTATGTTTAGTAGCTTAAATATGATATTTAAGTCTCTTCTGCTTGTTCTGTATAGCTTGTTTACAGCATGATTGAGACAGAAACATTGTTGTATGACCCTTAAGATCTTACTTGTTTGTTTTATCGCTTACTTGCATGTTTTTCGTTATTTTGCTCAAACAATACGTATAACATATTTAGAAATAATAACTAAGTTGCATGACTTTAGGATCGTAGTTAATTTTTTTTTTCGTTGCTTACTTTTGTTTAAACTCTCTTCAACCCACCCTTCTGTACATGTTACATTTGAAAAGTTTACAACAAGAACCAATATTGGCAAAGTAGATGCCAATCTCATGGTTGGGCGAAAAGGGTGCCTAACACCTTCCCTTTTTGTACCTTAGCACATGAATCCTCTTTTTCTTTGGTTACGTATTTAAAAGACCTGCAACCTTATTCTTATTTTTCTTTATTTTTCTCAAAAATTAAGTGGCGACTCCATTTTTTTCAAAAAGAATGTTCAGATATATTAGACTTTAGTTTTAAAAAGAAAAGAATATTTTTTAAAAAAATAATAAATATCCAGTGCATCAGACATGAGACCCAAAAAAAACATCTGCAGCTTTTTCTAGCAACTCCACTGGGGATCGATTTTTCAAATAAAATCACAAGAGGGCTTAACTTGAAATGTCAATGGTTCTTATTGTAAACTTTTCATCGGTATTCGCATTTATATTTACATATTTGTGTGCTTGGTTTTCAAATTTTCACTCCGCTTATCTGATACCCTGGTTAGTTTACTATCTCTGGGCTATGTCGGGGAAGCCAGCAAGCATTCTGACCACATGTTTCCATAGATGTGGCAAAAAGAGTTATTACGTACCGTTTGACCATGCCTTGCACCATTCCTAACATTGGGTGGTATATTTTTGAGACTATTCAAAAGGTACATTGAGTGAAGATCTACCAGCCTTTTCATGTGCATATAGGGGTCATTTGATAACTGGTATGAATTGGGGAAGATTAGCAGTGATGTAGAATTAGTAATGAGGTTGGATTAATTTTTTTGTGTTTGATTTGAATAGGATTAAATAACGGATTAGATAAACTCATGTTTGATTTGTGTAGGATTGAATAATGTTATATAGGATTATAATGGTCAATTTCCAATATTACCCTTGTATTAAGTTAATTTATTTTAAAATTAACTTAAATAAATTAATAAATTAAATTTTATGTTATTTATTTTAAAATTTTAAAATTTTAATATTTTTTAAAATTTTTAAATTTACTCTTTAATCTAATCATTCTTAATCTTACACCCCCTCACTAAGTTATTCCTCATTTGGCGGACTAACAATTCGTCCGGATAACTAGTTCCGAGGCTTTTTTATACAAACAAATATCGAATTGGACTATATTATAGATTAATAGTCTGGACGGATTGTTAGTCCGCCAAAACAAATGAGCCCATAGTTTCTTATAACCCTTCTTTTAGGATCAATAAATTTTTTAGAGTTACGTGATTTTTTCTTTTTATGAATGCTTTTGTTTGTATAGTTAGCACCTCGATTAAGATTAGTTTTCATCCTCTAGAATCGTCATTGAGGGTGAGTTATTTTGAGTTTAAGCCCAACTAACGAGTCTTTCGATTTACGTAAGCCCTTTCAATTTAGAGACCTAGAATAATAGTGCCGAGAAGAGAAGAACCTATACGCACTTGGATCTGATCTCCGAGCAGAAGACTCAGACGTACCAGTTAGTTGAGATTGTCGATAGCAGACTTAGAGCTGACTATGGCAGATATAATGAGGGCAATTTTGGAATTGCAATAGATTGTTGAAGGAGTCAGTACCACTGTAACAAATTAGGCCAGGATCCAGACTCAGTGTTAGGATCAAATCCAAGCTTTGCAAACCCGAGTTGCAGACCCTAATGTGGTTGTTCCGAATGACCCTGTGGATGGTATAGGAGATAATATTTGGGATGATAATGTGGGACCCGAGGTAGCCCAACCAGCAATTGTACAGCCCATCCAGCAAAAAATCCCAAAAATCTTAGCCACAAAGGAGTCGATCTTACCTGATAAGGTCGATAAGTTGGAGAAGATTTTGAGGAAAGCCCAAGGAGTTGAGGACTCTATGCTAGACGTTGAGGGTCTTTATTTATTCTCTGGTGATAAACAGCCTGAGAAGTTTTAAATGCCTGATATGGAGAAATTTAATTGGACCGGGGACACGAGGATCCATTTGAGAATGTACGTCGAAACTTTGTCACCGATGGGTATTAGTGATAAGTTGAAAGCCCAACTTTTTCAGCGGTCTTTGTTAGAAGCCGCTCAGACATGCTTTCTATCTTTAGATCCTGCAAAGATAAGAATGTGGGAGGACATTGCTACTGCATTCATTAAGCAGTACAACTACACCATCCAGCTCGATGTCACAACTCGAAAACTCGAGACCACTCGACAGGAGGCCAAAGATTCTTTTGTTGAGTTTCTATCCTGTTGGAGAGTTAAGGCAGCCAAAATGAAAAACTGACCCACTAAGAAGAAAAAAGTAAGAATAGTGGTGAAGAACTTACAGCCGTAGTTCTGTAAGTATCTAATCACACAGCCGTTGATGACATTTGAGCAGCTTTTTAATGCTGGGATACAGATAGAAGACGTACTGCAGTTTGGGAATATTGAGAAGGGAGAATAGAGTTAGAAAACGATCCAAAAATCGTATGCTAGTAATCCGAATAATGCCACAAATGTCGTGAACCAAAATTATGAAGTGAACTTGCTGAATTCTAACTCGAATCAAGCTAGCCCATCTGTTCAGCTGGCTGCCCAAAATCCATTCAAAAACCAAAAGAGAACCTTCATTCAACTCACCGTGCCTTTAAAATCTATCCCGAGCAGTTTGATTGAAAGGGGTCTCCTAAAGCCTTTGGAGTCGACCCCACCCCCAAATCCTTTGCCACCCATATATAATCCTACCTAGTACTGCGTCTTTCACCAGGGGCAGAGTCACTTAACCAACAATTGCATGAGGTTCCGGCATGAGATTCAGGACTTAATAGACAATAAGGTGATTCTTCCACCGACTGCCACTCAAAAATTGAATGTTTTCACTAACCCTCTGCCGAACCATGCAAACCAACAAAATGTGAATGCCGTTGAAGGAGACTTGGAAGGATTTGATCCCACAAAATTTATAGTCTCCGCAACAGAAACAAAATTAATTATAGTTTTGCCATTCGATCTAGAAGTACTGCTGCTTGACAACTTTATTCAAGATATAATAGATGATGGTTTTGATAATTTTTTGATTTTTATCGTCCACGAGGAGGAAGTCCCTCCCTCTGCCAACAGTAATGATGAGAAAGACGAAGAAATCAGACGACTGTGGGAAGATTTAGCCCACCTTGAGGCATTAGATGATTTAGAAGAAACAGGAATCAACATTAAGTGGCATGTTCTGATCGTCCCAAGCAATGATATAGCCTAGCACTGAGGGGCAGCTTGGCATGGAAAAGCTAACCTGAGTTTTGAAACAGAAGAAACAAAAAAATTAGTATCAGAAATAAGAGATTCCACGAACGGGAATGACATTGGTAGTGAAAGTAAGAAGGAAGAAAATCCACCAATCAGTATGAAAGTCGAGGAGAAGAAAGAGCAGAAAGGGAAAGAAGAAAATTTACCCCAAGTAAATTTGTTGGGAACTGCAAGTTTGGCATTTGATCTTTCTGTGTACATTATTTCTCTTCATGAGCCAAAGTTGAGGACACCTCTACTCGAGAGACCTATCTTATGTTCTCTAAAATGGGATTACCAATAAGAGATCGACTTGTGGGAGTTAGAAGAGATAGAGTAAGAATTCACGGACATAGAATACGATGAAGGAGAGGATGTGCCGGAATGGCACCCAATAGTCGAAGAATTGTGTGACCATGGAGGCCCGTGAGAGCCATGGGGCCCTCTACTCCATATGATTATGAAGATCCATTTGACGAGGTATCACTACCACAACTCTTTGAGCTAGAGGCCAATATCGGTGAAGAGTCTAATTAATTTTTACAAAACGTAATGGGAATTGAGGAAGATTTCTGGGGAGATGAAGGGAACAATGGAGAAAAAGTCAGCAAAGACAATTTCTGGGCCTTCTGAGAGAAAGGGTCCATGTGGTCGAGATTTGGGAAATGGTTAACCAGCTTGAAGGATTATGGGAGCCCAAAGAGCAAATAGGGCATCTGACAAGAAGCATGAGACATTTTAAGCCCGAACAACTAGAGAAGGGGCAACCAAGTAGGGGCATAGAGGAATCAAAGAAGCAGGCAGAAAGAGTAGAAAGACAGAATAGTGAAGAGGAAGATGTAGTTTTGAAATAGCTTAAGAAGACATAAGCCAATGTAAGCATTTGGGGGTTGCTTGTGGCATCTCACAAGCACCGACAGGTAGTCCTGAAAGCTTTAAATAGTATGGACATACCAATTGATGTCTCTCTTAACCAACTAGTTGGAATGCTCACACCCGAGAAGCAGTCTAGTGTTATCGCATTTAGTGACAGGAATTTTCCAACATAGGGGCCATCCCACAATAAGCAGTAGCATTTAACCATCAAATGCCTAAGGAAATGGGTACCGATTATTTTGGTTAACAACGGTTCTGCCCTCAACATATGCCCGGTGCAAACTGCTTACTACCTAGGATTGAAGACGTAATACTTCAAGCCGAGTGCACAGGGGGTACGAGCATATGATAACATGCGAAGAGATGTCTTGGGATTGGTGACTTTTGCTATAATAGTGGGAACTTTGGAGAATGAAGTAGAGTTTTATATTCTTGATGTGTCAGCATCATTCAATCTGCTACTAGGAAGGCCATGGCTACATGACCCATCGATTAGAGCAGTTCCATTCACCCTGCACTAAAAGGTAAAGCTCAACAAAGAGAGCGTAACTATCACTATACCGGGTGAAACTAGCTGGCTAACCCCACTTAATGATGCTACCTCTCTTCTTGAGATCCAACACTAGGAGGAGGATTTCTTGTTAAACGGGTTTGATTTTGACGAAACCAAGGCCATACAAGGTTTGATAAATGATGAGGGGAACTATGTGAATCTTAGGGTCATGGCCATGATGAAGGAAATGTCATACTTTTTAGGCATGCGATTAGGTAAGCATCTGCAATGGATTTCAGAACCAATCCCAGTGAACCATAATCACTATGGATACAGATTAGGATACAAGTCAGAACTGGAAAAATCAAGCATGGGAAAGTATGGGCACGCTGAATGGCTATTTCATCAAAGAAGGGAAAGATTTCCCTTATAATGGGTTCCTTGAACCATGAATAGAAGATAAGACTAACAAAAAAATTGCCAGAGTTAGAGATCTTCTTCGGCTATTAGCCATCCGACAATGATGAAGAGGACGAGATTTGGCAGATGGGTTTCGTCGGAAAGACAGGAAGATTGGGCAGATCTTTGTGAAATTTTTTTGGGGATATTTCTTCAATAAAGAGATGGCCTAGGTGCGTATAGACAATGATAATGAAGACGAGGACGTGCTGTTGATGGAAACTAACGCACCTACGGATCACACCTCACATATCATTGGTGCAACTAAAATAAAAAAGAGTTAGTCTTTTGAGTCTTTTATTATGTATGATGTAACAAGTGAATTGGAGTCCGAGTCTGTTGAATCTATCTTTACCGATTCGGTTAATGCTGTGTCCACCAGGATGCATCTGTTGGCATCCCGAGCCCATTATGTTTTGAGTTTGAGGATGTAACCCCTTTTGAAATTAATGAAATGAAATTAGACTTTGCTTACTTTGCTGTGTTTCAAATATTTTGTTTTGATTCCAAAGATTTTAACGAATTCAAAGAGGATATCCCTCAGGAATTAAAAAGATTCACAAATGGTTCAAGTTAGTTTCACACTATCCTTAGAGGAACGCGAACAACCAATCTTTTTATTAAAGGAATATAAAGATGTTTTTGCATGGTCATACAAAGATATGCCTCACATAGACCCTAACATTGTGCAGCATCAAATCCCTCTGTACCCCGATGCCAAATCCATCGAGCAAAAGCTGAGAAGGATTAGATCAAATTGGGCGCTCAAGATTGAGGAAGAGGTTACCAAATAGATAGATGCTAGATTTCTCATGGTCATAGAGTACCCGAAATGGGTCGCTAATATTGTTTCGGTACTAAAGAAGGATGAAAGGATTTGGGTATGTGTCGACTTTCGGGATCTCAATAGGGTCAATCCAAAGGATGACTTCCTTCACCCCCATATAGATGTATTAGTAGATAACACCGCCAAGAAAGCTCTCTTGTCTTTTATGAACGAATTTTTAGGGCATAACTAGATTCTGATGACTCTAGAAGACTGAGAGAAGACTACCTTTTCAACGCCTTGGGGTACCTACTGTTATAGAGCCATGTTATTCGGACTAAAGATGGCGGGAGCAACCTACCAAAGGGCTACAAACATGTTACTGCACGATATGATACACAAGGAAGTGAAAGTATATGTGAATGACATGATCGTGAAATCCAAAACCCGAGAAGGACAAATTGCAGCACTAAGGAAATTCTTTAAGAGGATCAAAAAGTACAAGATGCGCTTGAACCATTAGAAGTGTGCCGTTAGAGTTATAGCAGGAAAGCTGCTCAGATTCATGATCACACAGCGAGGCATAGAGTTAGACCCATCAAAGACCAATGCCATTCTTGAAATGTCTCCCCCGAAGACCGAGAAGGATGTAAGGAGCTTCTTGGGAAAGGTTTAGTTCATCAACAAATTAATCGTCGAACTAACCAGAATAAGCAGTAGCATTTAACCATTAAATGCCTAGGGAAATGGGTACCGATTATTTTGATCGACAACGGTTCTGCCCTCAACGTATGCCCGCTGCGAACTGCTTACTATTTAGGATTGAAGACGTAATATTTCAAGCCGAGTGCACAAGGGGTACGAGCATATGATAACACGCGAAGAGATGTCTTGGAATTGGTGACTTTTGCTATAATAGTGTGAACTTTGGAGAATGAAGTAGAATTTTATATTCTTGATGTGCCCGCATCATTCAATCTACTACTAGGAAGGCTATGGCTACATGACCCATCGATTAGAGCAGTTCCATTCACCCTGCACTAAAAGGTAAAGCTGATCAAAGAGAGGGTAACTATCACTATATCGGGTGAAACTAGCTGGCTAACCCCACTTAATGATGCTACCTCACTTCTTGAGATCCAACACTGGGAGGAGGATTTTTTGTTAAACGGGCTTGATTTTGACGAAACCAAGGCCGTACAAGTTTTGATAAAGGATGAGGGGAACTTTGTGAATCTTAGGGTTATGGCCATGATGAAGGAAATGTCCTACTTTTTAGGCATGTGATTAGGTAAGCATCTGCAAGGGATTTCAGAAACAATCCCGGTGAACCATAATCACCATGGATACAGACTAGGATACAAGTCAGAACTGGAAAAATCAAGCATGGGAAAGTATGGGCATGCTGAGTGGCCATTTCATCAAAGAAGGAAAAGATTTTCCTTATTATGGGTTCCCTGAACCATGAATAGAAGAGAAGACCAACAAAAAATTGCCAGAGTTAGAGATCTTCTTCGGCTATCAGTCATCCGACAATGATGAAGAGGTCGAGATTTGGCAGATGGGTTTCGTCGGAAAGACAGGCAGATTGGGCAGATATTTGTGAAAAAAAAATTGGGATATTTCTTCAATGAAGAGATGGCCTAGGTGCGTATAGACAATGATAATGAAGACGAGGACGTGCTGATGATGGAAACTAACGCACTTGCGGATCACACCTCACATATCATTGGTGCAACTAAAATAAAAAAGAGTTAGTCTTTTGAGTCTTTTATTATGTATGATGTAACAAGTGAATTGGAGTCCGAGTCTGTTGAATCTGTCTTTACCGAGTCGGTTAACACTGTGTCCACCAGGAATGCATCTGTTGGCATCTCGAGCCCATTATGTTTTGAGTTTGAGGATGTAATCCCTTTTGAAATTAATGAAATGAAATCAGACTTTGCTTACTTTGCTGTGTCTCAAATATTTTGTTTTGATTCTAAAGATTTTAACGAATTCAATGAGGTTATCCCCCGAGAATTAAAAAGATTCACAAATGGTTCAAGTTGGTTCCACACTATCCTTAGAGGAACGTGAACAACTAATCTTTTTATTAAAAGAAATTAAAGATATTTTTGCATGGTCCTACAAAAATATGCCTCACATAGACCCTAACATTGTACAGCACCAAATTCCTCTGTACCCCGATGCCAAACCATCAAGCAAAAGCTGAGAAGGAGTAGATTAGATTGGGCGATTAAGATCCAGGAAGAGGTTACCAAATAGATAGATGCCAGATTCCTCATGGTCATAGAGTACCCGAAATGGGTCGCTAATATTGTTTCGGTACTAAAGAAGGATAAAAGGATCCGGGTATGTGTCGACTTTTAGGATCTCAATAGGGCCAGTCCGAAGGATGACTTCCCTCACTCCCATAAAGATGTATTAGTAGATAACACTGCCAAGAAATCTCTCTTGTCTTTTATGGACAGATTTTTAGGGTATAACCAGATTCTGATGACTCTAGAAGATTAAGAGAAGACTACCTTTTCAATGCCTTGGGGTACCTACTGTTATAGAGCCATGCTATTCGGACTAAAGAAGGCGGGAGCAACCTACCAAAGGGCTACAAACATGTTACTGCACGATATGATACACAAGGAAGTGAAAGTATATGTGAATGACATGATCGTGAAATCCAAAACCCCAGAAGGACAAATTGCAGCACTAAGAAAATTCTTTAAGCGGATCAAAAAGTACAAGATGCGTTTAAGCCATCAGAAGTGTGCTTTCGAAGTTATAGCAGGAAAGATGCTCGAATTCATGATCACACAGCGAGGCGTAGAGTTAGACCCATTAAAGACCAATGCCATTCTCGAAATGTCTCCCTCGAAGACTGAGAAGGATGTAAGGAGCTTTTTGGGAAAGGTTCAGCTCATCAACAAATTCATCGTCAAACTAACCACAATAAGCAATAGCATTTAACCATCAAATGCCTAGGGAAATGGGTACCGATTATTTTGGTCGACAACGGTTCTGCCCCTCAACGTAAGCCTGTTGCGAATTGCTTACTACTTAGGATTGAAGAAGTAATACTTCAAGCCGAGTGCACATGAGGTACGAGCATATGATAACACGCGAAGAGATGTCTTGGGATTGGTGACTTTCACTATAATAGTGGGAACTTTTGAGAATGAAGTAGAGTTTTATATTCTTGATGTGCCAGCATCATTCAATCTGCTACTAGGAAGGCCATGGCTACATGACCCATCGATTAGAGCAGTTCCATTCACCCTGCACTAAAAGGTAAAGCTGATCAAAGATAGAGTAACTATCACTATACTACGTGAAACTAGCTGGTTAACCCCACTTAATGATGCTACCTCACTTCTTGAGATCCAACACTGGGAGGAGGATTTCTTGTTAAACGGGTTTGATTTTGACGAAACCAAGGCTGTACAAGTTTTGATAAATGATGAGGGGAACTATGTGAATCTGAGGGTCATGGCCATGATGAAGGAAATGTCCTACTTTTTAGGCATGTGATTAGGTAAGCATCTGCAAGGGATTTCAAAACTAATCCCGGTGAACCATAATCACCATGGATATAGACTAGGATACAAGTCAAAACTGAAAAAATCAAGCATGGGAAAGTATGGGCACGCTGAATGGCCATTTCATCAAAGAAGAAAAATGTGTCCCTTACTATGGGTTCCCTGAACCATGAATAGAAGAGAAGACGGATAGAAAATTGCCAGAGTTAGAGATCTTTGTTGGCTATCAGCCATTCGACAATGATGAAGAGGCCGAGATTTGGCAGATGGGTTTCATCGAAAAGACAGGCAGATTGGGCAAATCTTTGTTTAAAAAAATTGGGATCTTTCTTCAATGAAGAGATGGTCTAGGTGCGTATAGACAATGATAATGAAGACGAGGACGTGCTGATGATGGAAAGTAACGCACCTGCGGATCACACCTCACATCATTGGTGCAACTAAAATAAAAAAGAGTTAGTCTTTTGAGTCTTTTATTATGTATGATGTAACAAGTGAATTGGAGTCCGAGTCTGTTGAATCTGTCTTTACCTGTTCGGTTAACGCTGTGTCCACCAGGAATGCATCTGTTGGCATCCCGAGCCCATTCTGTTTTGAGTTTGAGGATGTAACCCCTTTTGAAATTAATGAAATGAAATCAGGCTTTGCTTACTTAGCTATGTCTCAAATATTTTGTCTTGATTCTGAAGATTTTAAAGAATTCGAGGAGAATATCCCCCGAGAATTATAAAGATTCACAATTGGTTCAAGTTGGTTTGACACTATCCGTAGAGGAACGTGAACAACTAATCTTTTTATCAAAGGAATTTAAAGATATTCTTGCATGGTCCTACAAGATATGCCTCATATAGACCCTAACATTGTGTAGCACTAAATCCCTCTGTACCCCGATGCCAAGCCCATTAAGCAAAAGCTGAGAAGGATTAGATCAGATTGGGTGCTCAAGATCAAAGAAGAGGTTACCAAATAGATAGATGCCAGATTCCTCATGGTCATAGAGTACCCAAAATAGGTCGCTAATACTGTTTCGGTACTAAAGAAGGATGAAAGGATCCGGGTATGTGTCAACTTTCGGGATCTCAACAAGGCCAGTCCGAAGGATGACTTCCCTCACCCCCATATAGATGTATTAGTAGATAACACCCCCAAGAAAGCTCTCTTGTCTTTTATGGATGGATTTTTATGGTATAGCCAGATTCTGATGACTCTCGAAGACTGAGAGAAGACTACCTTTTCAATGCCTTGAGGTACCTACTGTTATAAAGCCATGCTATTCGGATTAAAGAACGCGTGAGCAACCTACCAAAGGGCTACAAACATGTTACTGCACGATATGATACATAAGGAAGTAAAAGTATATGTGAATGACATGATCGTGAAATTCAAAACCCGAGAAGGACAAATTGTAGCACTAAGGAAATTCTTTAAGCGGATCAAAAAGTACAAGATGCGCTTAAACCATCAGGAGTGTGCCTTCAGAGTTATAGCAGGAAAGATGCTCGAATTCATGATCACACAGCGACGCGTAGAGTTAGGCCCATCAAAGACCAATGCCATTCTCGAAATGTCTCCCCCAAAAACCGAGAAGGATGTAAGGAGCTTCTTGGGAAAGGTTAAGGTCATCAACAAATTCATCGTCAAACTAACCACTACCTGTGAACCCTTATTCTGACACTTGAAAAAAGGGACAAGGTTTTAGTGGGACCAGCAGTGTCTAGACGCCTTTAAAGCTGTATAGAAGTATCTATAAAATCCTCTGATTTTGTCACCACTAGAACCCGGTAATCCCCTGATACTATACCTATTAATGACTAATTCAGCGATGGGGTGTATGCATGCACTGGAAGACGAAGCCAAGGTGGAAAGAGCTATCTATTATTTGAGTAAGAAGATGACTGACTGTGAACGGCGGTATATGCCTTTGGAAAAGACTTGTTGGACACTACTCTAAGCATCTAGGAAGTTACGCCATTACATGCTAACGTACCGAGTTGTTCTAATCTCATGGATAGACCTGCTCAAATACCTCTTTGAGAAGCCAGCATTGACAAGAAAGTCAGCCCGGTGGTTTCTGATGTTAACTGAGTTCGATTTGCAGTATGTCATGAGAAAATCAGTAAAATAGAGAGCCATTGTAGAGTTCTTAGCTAACCACCCTTCAACGGAAAAGAAGAGCTCGAGTTTGAGTTTCCTGATGAGCAAGTGTTGAAGATTGAGATGGATCTGTGGACCCTTTTTTTAGATGGAGCCTCAAACCAATACGGTTACAGAATAGGAATACTCCTTGTCACTTCTGATGATTCTCATATTTCTTTAGCTTTTAAGTTAAGTTTTGAGGTTACTAATAATCAGGCCGAGTACGAAGCATACTTTGTTGGGTTGGAAGATGCCTTGAAACTTGGGGCATAAAAATTGAAAGTCATAGGAGACTCCGCTATGGTTGTATCCCAAGCAAAGGGAGAGCGAAAGATTAAAGAAGAAAAGATGGTTCAGTATCACTAAGAACTTGAGACATTAATTCCCTACTTTGAAAGTGTGGTATTCACTCATGTTTTGATATTGCAGAACAAGTTCACCGATGCCTTGGCCACTCTAGCATCAATGATTGACATACCACCTGGGATAAGGATGAGGCCATTGAAAATTCATTAAAAGAATGCACCTACGATTAGCAACATCGATGTTACCCAAGAAGTTAATGACGGGCTACCATGGTATCACAATATTTAGAATTTCATCAAAAGGGAGAATATCCTAGCCGAGCCAGTAAAAAGGACCTAAGAGCTATCAGGAGGCTTGTTGCACAGTTTTTGATTTGTGGGGAAAAACTACACAAAAGAGGATATCTGAGAGTCAATAAGCACTGTGTCAACGCGGTAGAGGAACGTGAGGTGATGAAGGAAATTTACAGAAGAGTTTGCGGACCTCACATGAGTCGGATGATGCTGGCTAAGAAGATCTTATGCCAAGGATATTTCTAGATGACCATGGAAGCAGATTGCTATCAATTTGTCCGAAGGTTTTGAAAATTTCAAATCCACGCAAACCTCATGTACATACCACCATCTCAGTTTTATAACATGACCTCACCCTAGCCATTCTCAATTTGGGGAATCGACGTAATAGAGAAGATTACACCCAAGGCATCGAATGGGCATGAGTTTACTCGTGGCAATTGATTACTTCACAAAGTGGGTCAAAACTGCCTCTTAATCAGTTTTGAAAGCCTCAAAAGTAGCTAGATTCATCAAATAAAATCTTATCTGTCGGCACGAAGTTTCACATGAGATAATTTCTGACAACAGTTTCCACTTTCAAGGAGAAGTTCTAGAACTCTTGAAAGAAAATCGAACTATCAGCCATAAGTCTTCACCGTACAGGCTGCAAACAATGGAGCTCTGAAAGCTGCAAACAAGAATGTGAAGAAGATCCTATAAAAAAAATAACAGAGGGAAGCAAGAATTGGCCGAAAAAGTTGCCATTTGCACTTTGGAGATACTGGACATCGATTAAAACTTCTATTGGAGAAACACCCTATGCTTTGGTCCATAGAATGGAAGCAGTTCTGCTTATAGAATTGAAAATCTCATCTATAAGAATAATGGTTAAAAGCGATATCCTCGAGTTAGAATGGCCGAGGGACAGGTTCGAAGAGTTGCTCATTTTTTACGAAAGGAGGCTTAGAGCCCTATTTCATGTTCAAGGATATTAGAGAAGGATAGCTCGAGCATTTAACAAAAAGGTTAAGTCTCGGAACTTGAAGGAAGATGACTTAGTCCTCAAAGAGATCAAGGCTCCAATCTTTGGTCTAAGGGGCAAGTTCATACCAAATTAGGTTGGACCTTATCTCATCAAGACCTTGATGTTAGAAGGCGCTGCCATCCTTATGGATTTAGACGAAAATATTTTCTCTACACCTATCAACTCAGATCAGCTTAAAAGGTTCTACCCCTGAGGAAAAGCTGGCAAAAAGAGAGCATCAATACTCGAGTGTAACCCAAGCCTCGAACTACGTTATGGTCTGATTCCCTTCTTCGGGATACGTAGGCAGCTTCTGTTAGAAATTCGGCCCAAACTTTTGTTCAGAGTTCCCCTTTGTAACCATGTTTCAAGTAGTTGATCAATGCAAATGCTTGTTTTAATTTTTTCTAATAAGATGATTATGTTGTAAAAATAAAAATCTAAAAAGCCACCGTAAACCAAAAGTGGGGAAACTTTCATTAATAAATTTTGCCAGCACAGTTTTCAAAAGTAAGAGAGGCTCGCAAGTCCTCATCCTAAGAAACTAAAAAAGGAGGAAACAAGCAAGATATTAAGGTACAACAAAGCAAAATTAAGTCCTCCCTCTCTTTTCATCCCCTTCTTGTCATGCTCTGCGCTCTATCTCCGATTGCAGCCAAGTTTTGTAACTTGCAGATAACCCACTGTCAAAATTCTCGTCAATCGGTATCCTGAGTTGAGAAGACCAAGCTCGCTGGTACTAACCCAAGAAAGGGGCCCGGTGAGAAGAATTGTACAGATGGCTCACAGCAGTCTCGGAACATATTTGGGTACGTCCAAACTGGCGAAGAATGCAATAAGGATGATAGAAGGTGGCTAGCTTTAAGTCGACCAATGGGACCCCCGAATTGCCCATAGTCACAGTAGTCATGAAAGATATCTTCAACTAGCGGCATAGGCAGGAGATGTCCTTCCCAATCAGAGAACTCAGGTAATCCCGTTAAGTAGCCTCGGTGGAGCACAACCGATAAACTTGATGACGAATGAAGGATCTCTTACTATAACTGTCAGATATGGGGTTCTCCATCAGCCAGACCTGAGAGAAAACATAGAAAGAGAGAGCTGAGTGGAAAAATCTAAGAGAAGAAAGAAAAAAGAGAGCTGAGCGGGAAAAATAACAGAAAACACAGAAAACACAGAAAAAGGAGAGCTGAGTAAAAAAACTTGAGAGAAATATGTTGGAGGCAAACTGCAAATATCGTTGATTTGAATACGGTTTTTCGATAAAAATTACTAGACAGGCAATCGCCGAAACAGGCTCCAGATTAAAATTTTTTGATGTCGATCGATCAAAATAAAATCCGTACACTTAAAGTTAGATTCGGAATTATACCTTTCAAAATCTAGTAAATTGATTTCAGTCACTGCAACAACCATGAATGTGAATCCTTCAAATTGAAGTCCCAATCAAGCCTTCTACTGTATTCCCGATATGTGTCACGAACGTAGAGTAGGCTACGATCCTTCGTGAACTTACACGTGCTAAACTAATCACAATAGGGAATACGTGAAAACCTTAGTCTTGAAAGATGATTTATGATTTATTTTTAGCATAACCGCATATATATAGAACTACAACAAGGACCTGTGGAATAAATATGACTTGGGTTTCTAATGTAATTATGAAAATTTGTCTGTTCCTAAGGCAATTTCATAAAAACATAAATTACAATTTATACCACTAAAGAATCGTAATTGCACTCCTAGCATATTCTCAAAACCGATTATTCGAGTTCCTGTTATTAAATGCTTAACTCATCTCTCCACGTTAAGATTCTCAGTACCTATCAATCAAATTTAATTACTGACAATTTAATTTAATCGGCTTCTTAAAATTTCTTAAGCCATTTCGCTTAACTTATTTGCTGGTCGGATAATTAAATTCACCTGTAAGGTTTAATCCGATTAAAATTTATAAGTTTTCTTAAGGGGTATCGTCTATCCCGAACAATCAAAACGTGAATTTCATCAATAATTAATATTCACCATATAATTAATACCACTATTCAACTAATCAGGATTATTGACCCATAAGAGATCGCACCTTTTCATAAATCAAAATAACAAATATTAAATATAAGTAAATAATAATTATTTCGGGATTAAGAGTATAAGCATTCATAATAAACTTGGGGTGTGAATTAATATATATAATTAGTATAAAATTAATTATCCCAATGTGATCATGTTCAATACATATAAAGTGTACTAGTACAGAGAGTCGGAACGATAGGTGATGCTATTATCTATTTTTCGTAACTAAGACAGGTATACTAAAACTCTGTACTATAGTCGTACTAATGGTTTGTCCAATTCTATCTAAACTGTGAACAAAAAATTATATTTTGTAAGAACTTATAATCTGGTGTTATATGTGCAAGTCGTAATCTACACTCTAGATTAAATACTATACAGAATAAAGGAAAACCGTGCATAATATTAAAAAAATAATATTGTATTCATTACTCACTAGGATTATCATAAAATGAAAAAATAATTTTATTAAAAATAAAATTAAATACTAAAATCAAATAAAATTTATTATTTTTAGTATACAACCTTGACAAATTTCCACTTATACTCAAAATCATGTTGCCATACATCTGACTCCCATGCCCTTTACATGACTATCAAAAATTTTAGCTGGTAGGCTCATTGTAAAAGGATTAGTAAGGTTGTCCCCTGATGCAATCTTGGTCACAGCAACATCACCATTCTGTACAATTTTTTGTATTAAGTGATACTTATGCTCAATGTGTTTTTCTTTATTGTGGATTCCTGGCTCTTTCAAGTTTGCAATCACTCTTCTATTATTACAATAAAGTGTAGTAGCCGATTGAACTGAAAGCACCACATTTAGATCTAACAGGAAGTTCCTGATCTAAATGGCCTCCTTGGCTACTTCAAAAGTTGCCAAGTACTCGGCCTCCATAGTGGAATCAGCAATGCATGACTGCTTGATACCCCTCCAATAGGTGAGACACATATATTTAGGTTTCTTGCTTTTATAAATTATTTTGTCTAAAACTAATTAGTTTCCATCAAAATATTATTTTGGTTATTAATTATATACTACACCATGAATATCATTATAATTATATTATGTATCGAACTAACGTTATTGATACTGTACAATTCGAAGGAATTTCTCGACCTGGAAAAAAATAAAATAACGATGCCAAGAGGTGAAGTAATATGGCTGGGGCCACAGCCAGGTGGTGACGGGTTGATTTCATACCCAAATGATTAAACTTGGAGTCACTCCCTAAGATACTGACAGGAACTGTTGAACACAAAAAGTATCGGATATTATTATTATTATTATTATTATTATTATTATTATTATTAGTAGTAGTAGTAGTAGTATTATCGTTACTTGAGATTTATGAAATTGGCATCTATAAATGTCGAATAGCATGATTTTAAAGGCTGTGATATCTTCGTGGTAAACTAATAATCTTGTTATGTTTGCACTTATACGAGTTATTACTTATGACGTTGTCATTTTAATTTTTACAGGGAAGGAAAGGGAGAGGTTGCTAAGTTCTGCTTAATAAAAAGGAAAAAATTATATAATTGAACATAAACACTCAACATTTGTTTTTTTTGAATAAGAAAAAATAAATGCCTTTGGTGGGTTTTACTCACTGGTTGGCCATAAATGTCATTTGTTAAAATGGGTCGTGATAGTTTTAATCTGGAGCCAGTTTCGGCGTTTGCCAGTTCAGTTATTTTGTAACTAAAATCATAGACTTAATCTTAAAATCTTGATAGTTTGCCCCAACAGATAGGGTTAAAACCGTAGGGTTATGTGAATGCTGACTTAGCCTGCTATATTGACAGTAGGAAGAGCACCACCGGATTTGTCTACACCCTGGGTGGTACAACAGTGAGTTGGGCCTCAAAACTACAAAAGATCGTGACACTTTCTACTACAGAGGCAGAGTATGTTATTGTGGCAGAAACTAGAAAAGAGATGGTATAGTTACAGAGTCTCTTGGATGAGCTAGGTAAGAAGGTTGATAAAGGGACGCTCTACAATGATAGCTAGAGTGCTATATTTCTTGCCAAAAACCCGACATTTTACTTCAAGACAAAGGACATACAGTTGCGATATCACTTTATTCGCTCCTAACTTGACATCGGGCAGTTGATTCTTGAGAAGAACAATATAGCAAAGAATCGAGTAGACATATTGACTAAAAGAGTCAACATTGATAAACTGAAGTTGTGCTCGACTTCAGTTGGTCTTTAAAGTTAGAAGACGAAAGATTGGGTCACACCGGTTTGATTGGCTACATTGGAGGTTTCAAGATGTTGTGAGTTTGATGGGATATCTCAAAGCTTGGAGCAGTTTTACTTCAAGTGGGAGAATTGTTGAGTGGTGAAGAAAACACCTGAATTTTGGGTTGACCACTCGAGTGGTGGATCTCTGCGGGCAAGATATTGAGAGCGTGTTAAGACCGTTGGACGATTGCTCGAGCGGTTTGTGCAAGCAGCGACTTGTTATAGGCGCGTAGGACTGCAGCCGTCAGTAGAGTTACGTTATTTTCTTATGTTATTTTGTATTCCTCTCCTAAGAACTCTTTTTCTCTGTAACCTTCAATCAATATAGTGAAGTGTGTGATCCCGTGAACGTAAACACGACTTGTCGAACCACGTAAATATTGTGTATAATCGTGTGATTGCCTCTCTTTTTTCGTTATTATTCCGTAGTTGTGTGTTCATTGTTGATCTTGGGCAGATTAGTGATAACGCTCTGATTCCCAACAACATATTGCATATTACATCATATTTTGTATATATAGGATATAACTAATATAACATATAAAATACGATATATATAAATTTATCATTTTGATATATCGAATTATAAGATACTTAATTTGAATCTAAGATAATAACAATACCAGGTTTGTACACAAATGGATTTACGTTGCCTTTATGCTTATAATTGATTGGTTGAAAACATGCAGGAGAAAGATTCCTTTTCTAAGGATCTGACAATCATTTGAGGTGTTGGTTCACTTAGTTGCAATGTTTGGTTGGGTTTGATGAAAAAAACAAAACAAAATTACTTAGTACCAAATAAAGAAAATTGAGTATTTTTTTTGGGTGAGAAATGCCATTTATTTTCTTTGCTTTTTCGCTTCTCATCTCCATTTTTTTTTTATCTTTTTATTTTCTATTCTCTTTTGGATAAAGGAAAATTCATTTTCTTCTCATTCTCCTAGCACCACCAACAAAGGGGGGAAAAATAACCTATAGTTCTTCTTCTCTTCTTCATCTTCTTCTTTCTTTTTTATTTTTATTTTTTTATTTTTGCTTAGCATTATGAAGTTCAACAATTTGAACACTGGTATCTCTTTATATATTTGGGATATAAAATTGTACTTCCCCATCTAGTTTTGCGTTAGTTTCTATGATGTCTGGAGTAGAATACGACAACATGCAGTTTGGGCAAGTGGTCAAGGTTCACTTCAGTCCCACTTTGATAATTTAATGATTTGTTTATTTAAATATTTTTAGTGTAAATCATTTACAAAAAAAATTAAGTCGATTTAATATTGTTAATTGCCCGAACAAATTAAATTAGTCTTTAAAAAATAGACGGTGCTATTGGTGAATACAGTCTATTTTTTTAAAAAAATATAATTTATTCAGAAACTTATTAATATGAAATGAATTTAATTTTTTATACTAATAATTTACACATTAAAATTAATAAAATAGGCGCTGTGAATTATCAAAGTGAGACCCCTCACCCTTTTTCTAATGGGATGAGGAGATAAAAAACAAAATAATAATAATAATAATAATAATAATAATATCAATATCGATACAAAAGCATAAGCCCTTCCCACATGGGCGGCCCTTTCCCTATTCATCACAAGGTTCGGTTGATCTACTATTCATGTGGACTCAGACCGCGCTAGGGTGACGTGATACTGACATTGTCTGCGTCTCTGTGGGGAATTTTATTGAGGTTAAGTCACAATCTAATCAGGGACTGAATCGGGGTGGGCAATGAGGGCCATCGCCCCTCAGTTTGTTTTTAATAATTTGTTCATATAAATTATAAAAAATGTTATTAAAAAAATAATGTAAAATCAAATATAGAAGATTTTATTAGTATTTGTCAAAAAAATTGTCAAAAAAAATATACAAAAATATTTTTTTTAACTTTAGTCTAAACTTTAGTATTTTTGGGATTCTTTTTGTCACGAAAAAATAAAAAATAAAAAATTTAGATCAAGTTTTATTAAAATAAATAAAGATAAAAAAATAATTATTTTCAATCAAACTACATTTTATTTTCTTTTTTAGTGAATTTTTTTTTAAACATTGGTATTTGTTTTAACTTTTTAAAATATTGCCAAACATTACTAGCAAGAATTTGAAGAAACGTTGTGTTTCATTAGATAGATTATAAGTTATAAAAATTTAATTATGCTATGATATTTGTTTGGATTAATTATTCAAGGTTCTATTTTGGTTACTTATTTTAGAATAAATTCCATATAGTAAATTATTATCTCATGAAATCTTTATTCATGTGTTATTATGAAAATTGAGTACATATATACAAATTACTTATACAGTCTAAATATGAAAATTATATATTTTATTATAATAATTTAGTTGGATATAATTGTACGAATCTCTTTGATTATCATTTGTAGTAATTATATTTAATGATTAATGTTTTGATATGATATACCATTTTCGACCGAAAATAGTTTGGTGTATTTTTTAAAGTTTCTTTACATGATTATTGTGGATTTATTGTGAAAAGTTAAAGTGTAATTATTAGAAATTTCTATTTTTTGTGCTTATCTATTTGTTTTATATACGAATAAAAATGATTGTTACATAAAATAATAACATTGCTAGTTATCATGAGAATTTTATTACAGAAAATAAGAATATGATAATTTTATTACAGAGAAAATGATAACGATATTATTCCTAATGAATTATATTTAATAATAAGATTTGATGTTATGTGAAATAATAATTATATTATACGAAATAAAAATATCTAAATACCATATTGACAAATGTAACTACTTATCAAAAAATCTAGATAAATCATTATATATATCTTATTACCAAAATAAAATTTATACAAATTATGTATATATATATATATACATATATATATATATATATATTTATTTACCAAAATTTTATATACAACTCAAATATTTGATGCATATAAAATTACCATAATTACATACTAGCATAAACACGTGCTATACACAACATCTTATCTTAATTATAAAAAATATTAAAGCATAATTTTAGTATTTTCACAATTATAATTATACAAATAACCACTCAGAGAAGGATAGTCAACTAGCTATTATAACTGAAAAATAAAAAATACAAATACTCAATTTTTTTATTAATTATTATTTTTATTCGTACCATTACAATAGTAAATTTTAAGATATCAACTAAATTAGCATTAATCATATATTAATTACCAAAAAAATAGATTTATCAATACTTCAAAATAATATTATTTATAAGTTATGAAACTTTTCGAAAAGGTAAAAAATTCCAAAATCTATGAAATGTGATGGTTTATAGGATATTTGAAAATTATAGTAATTTCAAAAATTAACTAAATAGATAGGCAAGCTAGTTGGAATTTTCAAAAACATTTTCAAGTTTACAATTTAAGAAATTTAAAATAATGGAATGAGTTGTCTAATAAGATATTTTTAATATTTTAAAATTTTAAAACAAATAGTATTCAATATGATATTTGATAACGATTTAAAACAAAAAATTAAAAATTTTATGAAAATTTAAAAAAAAAATCTATTTTAGAAAATCCAATTAGAGCAATTAAGAAGAAAAACTTGTATTGTTGACATAAGATAAGTTCCAATTATTTGTGCATGCTAGCACTTGCTCATTTTTTACTGAAGATATTTTTTATTTTTAAAAATCTAAATGTGTAGTATTCGATATGATACTTTATAAAAATTTAAAACAAAATAATTGAAAAGGGGATGCAATTTTTTTAAAAAAATTCATTAACAAAAAAAAATTCAGTTAAATCCGTTATGAAAAATTAAGTTAAGTCCATTAAAAAGAAAAAATTTGTATCTTTGAAAAAAGTTAAATTGTCAATTATTTTTGCATGCCTAGCACTTGCTATTTTTTACTTAATCATATTTATTATTGATTTTTATTTATCATTCTCTTTCTTTTTTTAAGTTGTCTTTTTTTTTTTGTTTTTTCTTTTGAATTCTTGATGTATTTTTAAATTGATTTAAATTATATTTCAAAACCTAAAATAATTCATCTAAACATAAGTCAAAATTAATCTCTTATTCAACTCATTTAGAAGTTCTTACAACTGAACTCAATTTATTATTAGATTTGAAGAACTGTAAAATATTTTAAATGATGTATTTTTAATATAATTAAATTATTATATTTTAAAATAATTATTGGTATCTAAAAAGAGAAAATAACAAACATCTATCAATTTTTTAAGACACATATTGTCAAATTTATA
This sequence comes from Heliamphora exappendiculata, assembly GCA_034768845.1. Taxonomy (NCBI): domain Eukaryota; kingdom Viridiplantae; phylum Streptophyta; class Magnoliopsida; order Ericales; family Sarraceniaceae; genus Heliamphora; species Heliamphora exappendiculata. Next base: position 27,221 of record JAOTRH010114957.1, read on the forward strand.
AAAATATATATGTCACAATTAATTGAATTTTTTTTGTAGAATCTAAAAACTATGATCCATTAATTTATTAACATATTTTTTTATTATAAGCACTAAAATTTTAATTTATTTTTAGTATAATCATTTTTAGAATGACCATGATATATGAAAATTTTAAAAATAATATCTTATTGATCAATGAATTAATAAGGATATTAGTTTGGTTTCCTTTGAAAGAATCATTATTAAATGTAAAAAATATTACCATATTAATAAAGCATCCAATACTTTCATGACATGTGTCTTTTTATAATTTAAAATTTTAAAATTTTGAGAAATTAGCATTAGTACTTTGAAGCTAATAGAATACACAATGTTTTGCTATAATATATAATATAGATTTTAAGTTTGTTTGCTATGGAAAATATATATTATCAATTTGTTTGGCGATAATAATAGGAAAAGTTTAGATTCATTTCAGAGGCATTTTAGGTACAACATATGAAAATAGAACCTAGTAAAATAGTAGTATAGAGTTTGGTCTTTATGCTTAAAAAAGTAACCAAAATAAACTTTAGACCAAATCACCCTATTGGTTTTCTTTATATGTTTTTGATATTATAATATCAATTTTATTTACTTTTTCTTATGCAAGTATAAATTATTATTATTTTTATTTTTAAAATTAAAACAAAATTTTATATCAATATGCAAAAAGAGAGTAGTTTTTTGGCCTCATCAGTTAATAAAACACTTAGTTCGGTCTAGAATCTAATGGAAGCAAAAGTTAAGTGAGAAAAAGGTGCATTGGAGTTACATGTTTTGTCATTCACGCGAATCTAACATTCACAAAAACCTGCATCACAATCTCTCTCTCTCTCTCTCTCTCTCTCTCCAAGTTCCATGGTTGTGAATTTCCTACAATATCGACTAGTATGAATCGATTCGTACTTTTTTATAATAAAATTGGTACACTAATTATTTAATTTTGTACTGTTCAAAATTCTGATTGGCACTACCAGGCAATACCGGGCAGTGTGGAATAATATCAAAAAATACCAACTGCGTGCTGTGGGCACTATTTGGAAAAGGAAGAGGAGGGTGCATTGAATATTTATTATTTTTAGAGAAATATTTTTTTTCTTTTTAAAATAGAAAATTCAAAATATTCGAATACATTTTAAGAAAAATAGAGTCGCCACTTAGTTTTTGAGAAAAAAAAAAAAAGCTGTGGGTCCTTTTTTTTAAAAGCGTAACCAAAGAAAAGGAGGGTTCGGGAGTTAAGGTACGAAAAGAAAAGGTATTAAGCACCCTTTTGTATCCAACCATGAGGTTGGCATCTATTTTGTCAATGTTGATTTTTGTTGTAAATTTTATAAAAATAACATATACAGAAGAGAGGGTAAAGAGAGTTCAAATAAAAGTAAGCAAAGAAACAAATTCTTAACTATGATCTTAGAGTCAGGCGACTTGGTTATTATTTCTACATATGACACACGTATAGTTTGAGTAAAGTAAAGCGAAAAATATGTGACGAAAAGCGAAATAAAGTAAGAAAGGCCTAGGGGAGATGCAATAATATTTCTGTTCCTAACATACTATATACAAACTATACAGAATAGATAGAAAAAGTTTAAATACTATTTTTTAAGCTACTGGATGTACAGAAAACTCAAGGCTATAGCAACAAATATTACGGCAGTGACAAATATAGGGTTACCACAAGAAACTAAGATGCATAATGTTACGGTCGAGACAAATAAATGTTGCGGCCAGAGTATTTTAGGGTTCAAAAAGGGGTGTTTAATATACAAAGTCCAAAACAAACTCAAATATGTGGGATATTCAAGACAGAGACCATAAGCCATCTGATTTAGGTTAGATCTACTATCCTTGACCCTCTACAGAAGCACTATTTCTAAAAACAGCATGCACAAAATACTAAAACAAATAACAGAATACTTAAAATACAGTTTTCATGTCACTGGCTTCACAAAATCTCATGACCGTAGCAAAGAAATGTGGCGGCCATGACAAATATAAAGAAAAAGATAAGGGTGTATGAAAATAAGTGGCGGCCGTGACTGTTGGTTAGGTAAAACATTTGGCCGTGATATCCGAAAATTGTGGATGTCATGTTTTTAAAACTACAGACATTAAACATGAAGGAATGAAACATACAAAGCGGAGACCATGACCCATTTGATCTAGGCCAGATCTACCATATACTATCTCCAACAATAACTGGACTACGACACAAAATATACAATAAAATCTTAAAATAAAGGAATAACAAAGAGTAAGAAAATGGTTTTCCTGCTTTGGCCTTACAAAAAGATCACGGCCGTAACAACATGATGTTGTGACCGTGAAAAAATGTGAGAAAAAGGTTACAACCAATAATGGATAACCGGTAGCTGTGACTGTAGGTTTGATGAAACACGCGGTCGTGACATTGGATGGTTGTGGCCGTCATGTTTCTAAAACCACATAAGGTTCTTCATGTGTTCAGCGTGCTTAGTAATCGTAAAAATGAATCGGAGAATAACTATTTCGTACGAAATAGAAAGTCATAGATATGATGTCCTATAAGAAAAACTTATGTAAACAATGTTTATATTGAAATGAAGAACAAATAACCAATAAAAATAATAGAAACCTTATTTATGACGTCATTGGAAGAGAGAAAACGAGAGTTTATAGAAATGTCATGGGTCTCTAAGGTTGCCTCGTTTGAATATCCACCTCGAATGCCTCCTCAGATATGAGAATGAGATATCTCCAAGCGATACGAGCTCAAAAACCTCCCTAATGCAAGCAAGACAACGAACGGGACTCAGAATATATAGGATGGATATCAAAATATCGGGTGAGATTCAAAACCAGCAGAGTATTGTTATCCAAGTTCTTCTCCTCTCATTTTTGTGAAAATGACATCTATTTATAGGCAATGTGGGTAAGATAGACCCCCTCTAAAATGCTGCCACCTGTCCATAAAGGTGTCAAAATGGCAGCCGCAACCTTTTTGCTTTCGTATAGTGCCGATCGCTACCTTTATAGCAACGAAAAGGACAGCTGCAACTTTCAAAAGTTGCAGCTAGGTTTAAGGTTTAAAAAAAAGTGGCGATCGTGACAAAGGAAGTTGCAGCATATTCTAGGGTTTTCAAAAAGGTAGTGGCCGTGAGAGTAAAGACACGGTTTGCTTTAGAATTTTTGACAAATGTAGCAGTCGTGAGGGTTGAATGTTGCGGCCTGGATGTTTTTGGTGGTTTCTTGGTTTTTTGAACTGAATTCTTGATTTTGCTTGCTAGGGAGGGCCTTTGAGCATAGTTTCCTTATTTTTGTCATTGAGGAGCATTCGAGATGGGTACCTAAGATTTACCTTGGTCAAATTAGGGAGTCTACAGTTGCCCCTCTTTGACAGAGCTTACAACAACTTGTGGTGCAAGTAAATGTCAAAACTTAAGAGACAAACCAATTGAATAAGCAACCAATCTTAGGCACAAAACAAAACATGCAGAAAGGTGTGATCGAACATGAATTTCCATCGAGCTTCCTACGTATTCCCTTTGCAAAGGATCAGATCGATCGTAGTTCGTGGGGTAATGCATATAATGCAGATAGGGTAATCATGATGCAAGGCAAATACGTTATGATGCAAATAGGTATAATGCAAGCATATAGAAATTTAAGGTCACAATATGGACAGAAGATCATCACATATCAATTTTAGGTCATGAAGTGGACCAGAGGGGTAAAGAGACAACTTTTTAGGTCGTGCAAGGATCGAGAAGTCAATTTAAGGTCATGAGAAGGACCGATGGGGTAAGTATCAGTTTTAGGTCGTGAAATGACCGACAGGTCAGTTTAAGGTCGTGAGGAGGACTGATCACTTTTAGGGGCAGTTTTAGGTTGTGCAAGAACCGAGGAGTTAGTTTAAGGTCACGAGGAGGACCAAAGAGTCAGGGGCAACTTTTAAGTCATGGGAGGACCAATGAATCAGTTTTTAGGTTATGGGGGTAGTTTTACCTGCTCCTTTTCTGTTGGTCGATTCGTCATTTTAGCTTCATTTTCTCTCCATCGGGTCAAGAAGTCCACAAATGACTCCTGGCCCTCCTGTCGGGTGGTTTCAAGTTCTCGGGTAGTGCTGTCCTGCTGGACGTTATAACTATATTGACTGACAAAAGCGGTGAAAATGTCTTCCCATGTACTGGTCTTTGCAACATCTAAAGAAAGAAACCATATAGGGGTTGCCCCCAAAAGAGATCAGTAGAATAGTTGAGCCTTCAACTAGTCATCGATCCACATGGGAGAAAGGGTGCCGACGTACATTCTCAGATGAATTCGAGGATCTCCAGTTCCATTGAATTTCTTCATCTTCGGCATCTTGAATTTTTTCGGTAGCTTAGCATCTGGGAATAAGCACAAACCACCCATGTCTAGCATATATTCTTCCACTCCCTTTGCTTTCCTCAGTACTTTTTCCATCCTATCGATCTTCTCCGTTAGTACGAATTCCCTAGACTAGGTTGTGTTTTCCTCTTCTACCATGACTTGATGAGGAACCCGAGGTGGTACAATGACCTGTGGTCCCTCCTGTCCCTGATTATCTTCCCAGAAATCTTTCTCGTTCTCATTTGGATCATCTTGTTGCTCGTTTACCCCAGGCCAATGAGCCTGAATTGCCCGAATCTGGGCTTGACACTAGTTCTGAAGTTCCATCTGCTTGTCGATCGCCCTCTGCATCTTAGTAATTGCCCTCGTTAGGGCTGTCAAATTCACTTCATTCTCAATCATCTCAAATGATCCCACTATTCGTTCGAATACCCTATAGAGTCTTCTTGTTACAGATCTGACTGAAACACACATTGGATGTAGTTTTTCAAACTCAATGATCTAAACCGGAACAATCCCGAAGACCCAAGAGGAAAAAGCAAGTATCAGAAACTTCTCGGACAAATCCTTGATAATAGATAGCTGAACAACTGACTGCGAGCAGTAAAACAGAAGAATGCCTTGTCGGCCCCAAACTGACAAAAAATTGGAAAGCACAGCACTTGGAAACCCTGAAAGAGAAACCCAAAAAACATGCTAACCCTAAACAAAAGAACATCAGGATAGAGGTTTAACCAAAGGTTCTATGGGAGAAATCGGACAGCACTCCCATAGGAAAATAAATCTAACCCGAACAAAGCCTTAAGCCAGAACCTAGATAGGAAACCAAGAAAGGAAATAAGCCACAAACCCAAAAGCACTAAACTAACACCCCGGGTAGAGCCACAAAGAGAGAAAACTAACCTAAGCTAAAAACAAAGGTCCTAACCAAAACCCGGGCAAAGCCCCAAAGAGTAAATCGAGATCCTAAAACAGACTATGGTTATGACCAAGAACCTGGGCAAGAACCCGAAAGAAAAACTACTCTAAAACAAATAAAAGCCGAAAGCAAGCCCGGGTCGGACCCCGGGGGAAGAACCATCCTAAGCCGAACAAACAAACAAACAAAAGGTCCTAAACAAACACAAACCGAACATACAAATAAATAAAAATATTTAATCCTACCGGTTAAGCACCTAATGAAAAGGTTATAAGCTACTAAATGCAGAAAATGCCGATTTAGTTAACATTATGGATATCTTTTGAATAGAGTTAAGAATATACATCTCATACCTGGTGTGATATAGAACAAGGTCAAACGGTATGCAATAACTCTTTAGCCATACCTGTACAAGTGTGCGGCCAAAAGGCTTACCCATCTTCTCGACATAACCCCGAGACAGTAAACTGACTAGAATATTGGGTCGACCAAGCAGGGGGTTGAGAACGATGCAAATGGATGAGAGAATGCAAATGAGAAAGGCAAATTAAGAACCAATAATGTTTTTAAGTTTAGCCATCTTATGTGATTTTGTAAACTAGTCCCCAATAGAGTCACCAGAAAATATTGTGGCGCGAAAATTTTGGGTTTGGTTTAAAAAACTAAAAATAGGGAATTCAAGAGTTATTTTAGAAACTTTTTAATACCTTGAAAATTAAAAGATTTTGAAAACCTTTTTTTGTAAAAAAAAAATGGAGCCGTCACTTGATTTTTGAGAAAAATCAAGAAAAACAAAAATGAGCCACTAATCTTTAAAATGTTTAACTAGAGAAAACAAGGGTTCAGGGGCTTAGGTACGAATCAGAGAAGGTGTTAGAAATTTCCTTCACCCAACCTGAGATTGGCCTCTACTATCGATCATTAGTTCTTTAATCATGTTTCTCAAATGCATGCAAATATAAAAAATGGGAGGAGGCAAAGAGAGGACATCCAAAATAAAATAATGAAAATACGTAGCATGGGTATATAAAATGCCTAACAAAGTAAAAAAAAGAAATCCTAGATCCTAAGGCATGCAAATTTGAACTAAAAGATACATGGAGCAAATCGCATAAAGTGATAAACAATGAGCAACCAACTAATCTAAACTAACAAACCCTAATCATAATATTAAAAACACCTAATAAACATAACATGATTCAAAGAATGAGTAATCTTAAAGGTTTTTAAGCCTTAATCATGCTAGAATACACTATTAATAGTTTATTGGTGATCAACAGAACACTATACGAGCAGAAACAGGCTACTAGTGCATAATTAAGCCACTGAAAATCGAACAAAGGTGGCAGCCGTAACATATATATGTTGCGGTCGCAAGGACCGAAGGCCAAAAAAGATTGCAATCATGAGGATCAGACTCACACCCGCAAGCATATCAGTGTATATTTGTCATGACCGCAACTATGGAAGTGGCGACCACAAAGAATTTGAGCACTTTTCAATGGACAGTGTATTGGGGTGCTGGTGTACAGTATAGGTAGAACATAATTGAGACTATTGGAATTAAACTACAATGATGGTTAACCAAATTTTCAAAAACTAAGCATGCTCTAGATTCAATAACCCAAAATTAATAATCACACATATACAAACAAAGTAATTAAATCTAGTGATATCAAAACTAAAGAATAAACATGCTCTCAATTAAACATTTGGTGATTAACCCTAGTGATGGTAGTATTAAAGAAAAAACACATAGTTCAGCAATTGAAATTCAAATTTAAAACCCAACCTCCCCACAGGGATAGAAAATGTGAGGAGAAAAATGTCGGGGTCTCAACAGAATACCTGATATGCGACTATCAAGAGGAGTCCTCAAATCATGGAATGTAGAATCTTCGGCCCAATCCTTGAGAAGCAGTCCAATTCTAGTAACCAAGTCAAAATCGGGTAATAGTATGGATCGGGGTGTGAGTCGGGGGCGGGTTTGGTAAAGTGTCCATGTACTTAGTAGACTAACAGTATATCGACGTAAGTCAAAAAGGGTTTTCTAAAATTGTACCAAAGGTACGTTTATAAAGAACATGTTTACCAATGAGCTGCTGTCACATTCGATGCTCAGACTAGGCTCACAAAGCTTGTGGTCGCCACCTTTAAAGGTTGCGACCGTGTGGTTAGAGGTGCGATCATAACAAATTGTAGGGATTCCAAGAGTTTTAATTGCGGTCACGACAATGGACATAACGGTCACAAGGTTTCAAAGGTTATAGGTGAATTACTTGGGCCAGTGAACAACTAAGTTGCAAGGTTTGAAGGTTACGGCCTCAAGATTCAAGAACTACGATCTTGTGATTTGATTTCACTGTGTACTAGATTCGGATTACTTCCTAGCGATCATTCAGAGACATTATTCCACTTGATTTTCATCATTGGACTTAACTGGATAAACCTAACATTCGGCGGGATTAAATTGGGGTGTCTACACTAGGCGGTACCGGGGCTCGAAACCAGGTGGGAAGGATATAGACGACGACCGCCACTTTCTAGATACCCTCACTCCCGCCTGGGTGTGTCATTTGTGCTTGAGTCCATTTTCACTTCTCATTTTCAGCATATACTGCTTGCTGACAAGTTTCCTTCCTTTTCAGGTCTGATAGAATATCTGGGTCGGCATGGAGGAGCAAGGTGGAGCCGAAAGGTTGCCCGGACTCGTGTTTTGGTAAAGGAACCATTCTGCAAAGAGTGGTACATTTGTGAGCACATTGTTAGGCAGTCCTTGGGGTACGACCACTTTTGTATCTAGAGGACACCTCCGACCGAGATGCGTCAAACTGACTCCCTCCGTATGAATGAGATCACTAGTGCCATAACGGGTAATGATGCTGCTACGCTGATCGAGGGTGAGGATCGTGACTATACGGTCTTTGCTCGAGAGAGGTTCATGCCCGCCATGGGCTCGTGCCATTGTGCGAGGTCCTCCTCCTACGGCCCCAGGTCATGTCCATCCTGAGTTGTCTTGGACGGTGGACACCTTCGTGGACGGGAATCTCCATTAGATCCAGATCTCCAAGCCGACGGCTAAGGAGATTCTTCTTCTTCATGGCGTGGAGCAGGTACGTCATTCTTCCTTTCCTTCGTTCCTTCTTTTTGTGCTTTCTGTATTATTTTTCATATATGTCTGTATCGATTCTCATATTTGGCTATGCTGATTCTCACATCTGACTGTACTGATATGGTTCTTTTCCTTGACAGATGCCTCAGAAGTGGTGCAACCAGTACCTTCATCTTATCTCTGGCTTGAAGGTATTAGTCCGTCGCTGGGATGCTGCCATTTGAGCTCAAGGCACGAAGCCTCTTGCTCTCCGGGGTGGCCCCGCTACGGTATGTTCTTTATTTTGCTATATTCCGTCTTTCTGTGCTTTCCATTGCACATTTGTTCACATATACTGTTATTTGATATGATCCCCTCTCTTCGTTCAGCGTGGTTAGGGTAGGGGCTCGAAGACCCATGGAGGTCATGTGCTGCTGGCTGCTCTAGTTATTCTTGCTGTAACTTTCGTTGGGACGCCTGCATCTGATTCCACTGTTGTTGCTTCTTCATCTCAGGCCCAGGTTTCCAGTATTGCGTGGACTACCACCGGCTCAGAGGAGGCGGTTTAGGAAACTGGATCATCGTTTATTGAGTCGTCTTAGGGAGGCTATGTGGTCCAGAGGAAGAGGACCAGGCGATAGTGATCGACCTGCTGCCGCCTGCTGATTTACTTTTCTCCTTTCTTCTAACTGTTCATGGAGGCATGCGTGCCTATTCTTTCTTGGGCTTGTGTGCCCATCAACATATATCCTGATACTCTGTTCTTTTATACCACACTGACACACTACTTTTAGCACACTGCTTTGACGACACACACTGTTCTAATACACACCGATTCACAGTGATACATTATTCATCCATACCGCTTCTGAGATACTATTTTAATACATTATATTGCGATTGATGGGGCCTTCGTGCCACTGTTTTACTTTTGGCCTGCGTGCCTCGGTACACATACCGCATGCACACATTACTTTACTACTCATGATGGATAGGGCCTTCGTGCCCCTTGGTTTACATTTTGGTTATCATAAATGCTTGTGACCCTTTCACTTATGTTATGAAAATCAAATTGATTGATTAGACATTCGTTATGCATGATGTATGATTTGTGAGTTGAGAACTTGCTATATAAATTGTTTTTCTTGTTGCGAGTTGTTTGTAAGTTGTCGACGATGACTTGGGGAACGTTAACAAAATGGGAGCAGGCTGTCAAAATTTCTGCACAAAAAAGTCACGACCGTGAGAAATGAATTTGCAGCCGTGGGTTTTGAATGTGGCGGCCTGAACTTTTATAGAGGAAAGTTCGCGGCCTGTACTTTGGGATATCACGGCTGTGTGTTTGAGGGAGAAAAGTTGGCGGCCGTGGATTATAAATTTGACGGCCGTGGGAAAAAGTTGGCGACTGTGACAAAACATTTTGATGCGAAACTCAGGGCACATTCTTTGGTTCCCTCTATTGGAGGCAAACTATCAAGATTATTGATTTGAATACGATTTTTTTTGATAAAAATTACTAGATGGGAAATTGCCGAAACAGGCTCTAGTTTAAATATTTTTGATGTCGAACGATCAAAATAAAACCCGTACTCCCAAAGTTAGATTATGGATTATACATTTCGAAATTTGGTAGAATGATTTCGGTTACTACAACAACCGCGAATGTTAATCCTTTGAGTTGAAGCTCTGATCAAGCCTTCTATTGTATTCCCGGATGCGAGTTACGAACGTAGAGTGGGTTACGAGCTATGATGATCTTGAACTTGCTAATCTAGCCATCTAGGATTTACGTGAAAACTCTAATTCAATAATGAATGTCATATGAAATGTGGGTTAGGGTTAGTATAACCGCATATATATACAGTTACAATAGGAATTTATAGAGTAAATATGACTTGAGCTTCTAATATAATTATAAAAACCCGCCTGTCCCTAAGACAATTTTATAAAAATATAAATTACAATTCATACCACGAAAGAATCGTAATTGCACTCACAGCCACATTCTCAAAATTGATTATTTGAGCTCCTATTATTAAATGCTTAACTCATCTCCCAACGCTAAGATTTTTGATACTTGTTAATTAAATTTAATTACTGATAATTTAATTTAATTGACTTCTTAAAATTTCTCAAGCCCTTCCGCTTAACTTATTTGACGACCAGATAATTAAATCTACCTGTAGGGTTTGAATCGGCCAAAATTTATAATCTTTTTTAATGGGGTATCATCAATCCCCAATAATCAGGATGTAAATTTCATCAATAATTAATATTCATCATATATTTAATACCGCTATCTAACTCACCGAGAATATTGACCCGTAAAAAATTACACAATCTAATCAATCAAAACAACGAATTCTAAATATACACGAATAATAATTATTTTGGGATTAAGAGTATAAGCACTCATAATAATCTTAGAGTGTAAATTAATTTATATAATCAGTATAAAATTAATTATCTCAATGTGGTCATGTTCAATACACAAAGTGTACTAGCACAGAGAGTCAGATAAATAGACGACACTACTATTTGTTCTTCATAATTAATACATGCATACTAAAACTCTGTGCTACAGTGGTACCAATGGTTCGTACAAATTCATTTAAACTGTGAATTATAAACTTATATTCTACAAGAACCTATAACCTAATCTTTTGTGTGCAAGTTGTACTCTACACACTAAATTAAATACTGTATAGATTAAAGGACATCCATGCATAACGTTAAAAAAATGATATCGCATATATTGTTCGTTAAGATTCTCATAAAATGAAAAATAATTTTATCAAAGAATAAAATAAAATACTAAAATCAACAAAATTAATGGTTTCTTAGTATATAACCCTCACAATCTCCCACTTATACTCAGAACCGTGCTTCCATACATTTGACTCCCATGTCCTCTACATGACTATCAAAATTCTTTACCGATAGGTTTTTTATACAAGGATCTACAAGATTGTCATCTGATGTAATCTTCGTCACAATAACATCACCTCTCTATACATTTCTCGTATAATGTGATATTTACGCTCAATGTACTTTCTTTTCTTGTGGACTCTTGGCACCTTCAAGTTTGGAACCGCTCTGCTATTGTCACAATAAAGTGTAATAGCCGACTGAAATGAAGGCGCCACATCTAGATCTAATAGAAAGTTCATAAGCCAAATAGCCTCCTTGGTTGCTTCAGAAGCTGCCACGAACTTAGCCTCCATGGTAGAATCAGCAATGCAGGACTCCTTGATACTCCTTTAACTTATAACTCCACCTTTCAACGTAAGCATATATCCTGAGGTAGACTTACAGGAATATTTGTCTTACTAAAAGTCCGAGTATACCCTAAAAGTACTAGACTATATGCCTAGTAAACCAACATATAATTCTTAATCCTTTTTAGGTGCTTGATTATGTTCTTTACCGCAGTCCAATACTCCTATCCTAGGTTAGACTGATATCTGCTAACCAAGCTAACGATAAAGAAGATGTTGGGTCTAGTACAAAATAGAGCATACATTAGGCTTCCTACTGCCGAAGCATAAAGAACTGCTTTCATCTTCTCCATCTCATCAGGTGTCTTAAGATACCGACCCTTGGATAGAGTGATTCCATGCCTGAAAGGAAGAAATTTTTTCTTAGAATCCTGCTTGCTAAAACGAGCAAGGATTTCATCGATATACTTTTCTTGTGATAAGTCCAACATCATTTATTCTCGATCTCAAAAAAGGTTGATCCAAAGGATGTGAGTGGCTTTTCCTAAGCCCTTCATATCGAACTGCCCTGATAACTATACTTTTACCAAAGATAACACCCCCACATCATTTCTGATGAGCAAGATATCATCTATGTAAAGTATTAAAAAGACCACCACGCTTCTGTCACGCTTTTTGTACACACAAGACTCATCTGGACTTTGATTAAAATCATAAGACTTTATGGCTTTATCAAATCGAGTATTCCAAGACCTCGATGCCTGGTTAACTCTATAAATGGATCTCTTAAGCATGCACAATATATGCTCCTAGCCATTTGCTATGAAACCATCTGGTTGTACCATATAGATACACTTGTCAAGACTTTCGTTAAAAAAAGCTATTTTGACATCCATTTGTCAAATTTTGTAATCAAAATGAGCCGCAATAGATAACAAAATCTAAATAGACTTAAGCATGGCTACTGGTAAAATGATTTTCTCATAATTGATCCAATCTTTCTAAGTGAACTCTTTTGCAATAAGCCTAACTTCGAAAGTTTCTACCTTCCTGTCTTCTCTTCTTTTTCTCCTGTAGATTCATTTGGATCCGATGGATTTTATCTCTTCAAGTGGTTCTACAAGTTCCCAGACCTGATTAGAATACGCAGATTCTATCTCTGAATTCATAGCTATTTGCCAAAGATCTGCATCTTTGTCCTAGAGTGCTTCGTTGCAATTACATGGTTCAGTAACCAGTTCTACTGGGATCTTGTCAAAAGATTTTCCCAAGAACATATATCGATCGGGCTAATGAACAACCCTCTCACTATGACAAGACACTACCTGCGTATGTGTACTAGTAGTAACACGTTGTGTAGATTCTGAATCTTATGTAATTAGAGTGCAATTATAGTTCTTTAGTGTTGTGAACTGTAATTTAGTGTTTTATGAAAATTACACAAATCACTATAAGGTTTTTATAATTACAGATATTACTTAGAGGTTTACTTAATTGCGAAAATCGCTGGATACACTAGAAATCTTTGTCATAATTACTCCACAGGTCTCTGTTGTAGCCCTATAAATATGCAAGTAGGCTGAACCAAATTCAGAACTTGTCTTCAAGACTAAAGCTGACCAGGTTTTGTTGGTACGAGTTCTCGAAGGATCGTAGCCCACACTACATTTGGAAATCGCATAAGGAAATACAGTAGAAGGTCTGATGGAAGCTTCAACTTAGAATAAAAAATCGTAGTTAGAGAATCTACCAAAAAGATATTCTTCTAAATTAACTGTGGTGGCACGAGTTTTTATTTTGATCGTTCGATATCAAAAGTTTTATCTAGAGCCCATTTTAGTGATTGCCAGTCCATTTATTTTTTTTATCAATAATCATTTATAAAATAAATGATCTTGGTAGTTTTGCCTCCAATAGAATCTCCTATAACTTCAAACTTCCTTATCCCCAGTTCTAAGGCTGCTTTCAATCTGGCTAGACAAGCTTCGTATTGGGCCTGATTGTTAGTAACTTCAAAACTTAACTTATAAGCCAACGGGAAGTGGGAATCATTGGGGGTGATTAGGAGTATCCTTATCCCATACCCATATTGGTTTGAAGCTCCGTCCAAATACAAGGTCCACAGATCCTTCTTGATCTTCAATACTTGTTTATCGGGGAACTCAAATTCGGGTTCTTCTTCTCCTTCAATGAGATGGTTGGCTAGAAATTCTACAACGACTCTTCCTTTTACGAATTTTCTTATTACATATTACAGGTCGAATTCAGCTAACATTAACAACTAATGAGCCAACTTCTCTGTCAATGTTGGCTCTTCGAAGATGTATTTGAGTTGATCCATCCTCAAGATTAGAATAACTCGGTATGCTAACATGTAATTGCGTAACTTTCTAGATCCCAAACTAGCGCCCACCAAGTTTTCTCCAAAGGCGTGTACAAACATTCACAATATGTCATCTTCTTGCTTAAATAGTAGATAACTTTTTCTACCTTGACTTCGTCTTCTTGTGCAAACATACACCACATCGCTGAATCAGTCACTGATAGGTATAGTATGAGAGGATTGTCGGGTTCTATTGGTGACAGGACTGAAGGGTTTTACAGGTACTGTCATATGGCATGGAAAGCATCTTAACACTATTAATCCCACGAAAACTTGGTTTCCTTCTTTAAGAGTCGAAATAAAGGTTCGTAGGTAGTGGTCAACTTGGCGATGAACCGACTGATGAACTGAATCTTTCCTAGGAAGCACCTTACATCTTTCTCGGTTCTTAGTGGAGGCATTTCAAGGCTAGCTTTGATCTTTGTCGGATCTACTTCTATGCCTCGCTGTGTGATCATAAACCTGAGCATCTTCCCTGCTGTAACTCCCAAAGCCCATTTATGTGGGTTCAAACGCATCCTTTACTTTCTTATCCGCTCGAAGAATTTCCTTAATGTGACGACATGCCCTTCTCGGGTTTCATGATCATGTCATCAACATACACATCTATTTCCTTGTGTATCATGTCATGCAGCAACGTGGTAGTAGCCCTTTGGTAGGTTGCTCCTGCGTTGTTCAGCCCAAACGACATGATCCTATAACAATAGGTGCCCCAACGTGTCGTGAAGGTAGTCTTCTCTTGGTCTTTCGGTGCCATCAAAATCTGATTGTATCTTGAGAATCCGTCTATGAATAGCAAGAGTGCGTTCTTGGCGGTGTTGTCTACTAATACATCTATGTGGGAAGGAGGAAAGTCATTCTTGGGACTAGCCCTGTTAAGATCCCTAAAGTCGATACACACTCGGATCCTTTCAACTTTCTTTGGTATTAGGACAATGTTAGCAACCCACTTCGGATACTTTGTAACCATAAGAAATCTAGCGTCTATCTGCTTGGTAACCTCCTTCTTGATCTTGAGCATCCAAACTGGTTTGATCCTTCTAAGCTTCTGCTTAATGGGTTTGGCATCAGGGTAAAGGAGGATTTAGTGTTGTATGATGTCGGGATCTATACCAGGCAACTCTTCGCAGGACCATGCAAAAATATCTTTAAATTTTTAAAAAAAAGGTTAATTGTTCACGTTCCTCCAAAGATAGCGTAGAACCAACCTGAACTAATTGTGGATCTTTTTCATCACTTAGATTTATTAAAATAGTTTACTCAATTACATGCTTAGCTCGTATTTCTTCTTCCTTTTCAATTAGAAGTTTAAATTCTTGGGGGATATTCTCCTCGAATTCATTAAATCTCCGAAATCAAGACAAAATATTTGAGACATAACAAAGTAAGAAAAATTCGATTTCATTTCACTGATTTCAAAGGGTGTTACAACCTGAGACTCAAAGCAAAAAGAGCTCAGGATGCCAACAGATGCATTCCCAACAGACTCGCCGTGACAAACATTGTTAACAGACTCGATGAAAATAGATTCAACAGACTCAGGCTTCAACTTACTTGTTACATCATGCATAAAAAAAGACTCAAAAGACTAACTATTTTTCATCACATTAGCATCCACGATAAGTGTGGTGTAATCCGCAGGCGCCTCGAATTTCATCATCTGCACGCCCTTGTCTTCCTTGTTGCTTATACGCACTCGGGTCATCTCTTCATCGAAGAAAGAACCCACATCTCCTTCCTCGCAATGATCTGCCCATTCTGTCTGTATCTTTCCAGTGAAACCCATATGCTAAACCTCGGCCTCTTCATCACTATCGGTCAATTGATGGCTGAAAAAGATCTCTAGCCCTGACAACTTTTGGTTAGTCTTCTCTTTAATCCATGACTCGGGGAACCCACAGTAAGGGAAATTTTCCCCCTCTTTGATGAAGCGTCCATTCAACGTTGGTTCGTACTTTTCCATACTCGGTTCTTCCTCCTCTAGCTTGTAACTTAGTATGTATCCATGACGATTGTGGTTTACGGGGATTAGTTTTGATATCCCTTGGAAATGCTTACCCAGTCCCACTCCTGGGAAATAGGACATTGTCTTCATCATGGCCAAAACTTTGGGGTTCACATAGTTTTCTTCTTCATTCATCAAAACTTGCACGATTTTAGTCTCGTTGAAGTCGAACCCATTTAGAAGGAGATTTTCCTCCCCATGTTGGATCTCGAGAAGTGGGGTAGTGTCACTAAGCGGAATTGGCAAGCCAGCTTCACCTGGTATGGTGATAGTTACTCCTTCCTTGATCAACTTTACCTTTTGGTGTAGGGTTAATGGGACTGCTCTGATCGACGGGTCGTTATGCCACGGCCTCCCCAACATTAGATTAAACGAGGCTGGCACATCGAGAACATGAAACTCTACATCGTTCTCCAGTGTTCCCACTATTACAGCGAAAGTTACTAGGCCTAACACATATCTTCTTGTATTATCATATGCCCGTACTCCTTGTGCAATTGGCTTGAGGTTTTGCGTTTTCAGTCCCAAGCAGTAAGCAGTTCATAGCGAACACCCATTGAGAACGGAACCATTGTCAACCATGACAACTGGCACCCATTTCCCAAAACACTAAACGGTTAGATGTAATGACTTGTTGTGAGACGGCCCCTCGGTTGGAAAGTCTTTGTCATTGAAGGTGATAACATTGGTCTTCTTCTCAAGTATAAGCATTTCAACTAGTTGATCGAGACAGACGTTGATCAGAATGTCTACATTGTTTAGAGCTTTCAAAATTGCTTGTCGGTGCTTATGGGATGCTAAATGCTCACATTTGCTTGCGTCTTCTTGAGCTGTTTCAAAACTATGTCTTCTTCTTCACCGTTATGTTTCTCTCCTTACTTTCTCGGTTCTTCCATGGCCCTACTTGGTTGCCCCTTCTCTGGTTGGGCGGGCTTAAAATGCCTCTTGTTTCTTGTCAAATGTTCTATCTGTTCTTCAGATACCCAAAGGCCTTTGAATTAGTCGATTACTTCTCAGATCTCAACCATCGGGTATGTCTTTCCTTGGAAAGTCCAAAATTCGTTCATATTGGTTTTTCCTTGATTGTCTTCCTCGTTGATTCCTCCGATTTCCCAAAGGTCTTCCTCGATTTGCATTACATTTTGCACAAACTAATGAGATTCTTGATAGCGGTCTCTAACTCAAAGAGCTGCAGCAGTGATACCTCATTAAACGAATTCTCGTAGTCATATGACGGGGGAGTGACCCACGGTTCCCACATGTAGGGAACTGAATCACAGGAAACTAAGATGGTGCATACAAATCGAATCAGACACGCAGAGTGGCACATGATCAACATCAAAAAAAATTGTGCAGTGCCGAATCGTCCAGATGGATGGAAAAACCATCCGGACAGAATTTTTACTGGATAAACAAAATCAAACTCTGAACCCCAAAATAAAAACCTGGTATACCCATAAGGCGGAATAAAAATTACACCTGCTCGATCCCATTGATTTGATCACGTTTCTGCTCTTGAACTTGAATCCAATGATCAACATGGAAATCAATCAACAATCTTCTCTCCGTTAATATCTTGTACTGTATTCCTGAATGCCGAAGACACGAATCAAGTGTGGGCTTAGATCCTTCGGGCTCCAAACTTTGTCTGGCTATTTCTTCTAGTTCTGGTTCTCACATTACGTGAAGCCCTAAAAGACTATATAAATATTTCATCTGGCGGTCAGGGTTATAACGACATATAAATAGGCTACAGTAGAGACATGCGGAGTAAATAAGATATGGGCTTCCAATGTAATTTTGAAATCATGTCTCAACCGAGAAGCAATTTTATAAAAACATAAATTGTAATTTATTCCACTAAAGAGTTATAATTTCACTCACAGCCTTATTCTCAAAACCAATTATTCGAGCTCCTATTATTAAATACTTATTATTCTTCCCACGTTAAGATTACTGATACCCACCGATTAAATTAAACTACTGACAATTATATTTAATTGGCTTCTTCGATAATTTTCTAAGCTCTTCTGCTTAACTTATTTGACTATTGAATTATAAAATCCACTTGTAGGGTTTGGCTCAGTTAAAACTTATAATCTTTCTTAAAGGAGTATCATCAATCCCGATTATTCGAGACTTAGATTTTGTCAATAATTAATATTCAACATATAATTAATATCACTATTCAATTCACATGGATTATTGGCCCATATAAGATCACACCCTTTAATAAATTAAAATAACGAATATTAAATATATGCAAATAATAATTATTTCGAGATTAAGAGTATAAACACTTATAATAACCATGGAGTGTGAATTAATTTATATAGTTAGTATAAAATTAATTATCCCAATGTGATCCTGTTCAATACACACAAAATGTACTACCATAGTGAGTTGGAACAATAGACAATACTATTATCTATTTTATGTAACAAATGCAGGTATACTAAAATTCTGTACTACAGTCGTACCAACGGATTAATCTGATCTTTTGTGTGTAAGCCGAACTCCTCACACCAGATTAATACTATGTAGAATAAAAGACAACAAGGCATAATATTAAATAAATAATGAAACGCATACATTACCCATAAAGATTTTTATTAAAATGAAAAAATAATTTTTATTAATAAATAAACAAAATACCAAAATTCAAACATGATTTTTAGTACATAACCCTAACACCACGGGCCCTTTGGTCGTACGGTTCCTCAATAATCAGGTGCTATTCCGGCACATCCTCCTCTTCATCGTATTCGATGTCCACAAATCCCTGTTCCACTTCTTCCAATTCTCACAAGTCGTTCTCTTCTTAGTACAATATTTCTTCTACGTCGATGGAGGATAAAGCTGGCTCTTTGGAGAGAGGAGTTCTCAATTTTGGCTCATAATGAGGAACGATGTATACTGAGGGATTGAACACCATGTTGGAGGCAAAACTGTCAAGATCATTATTTTTGTAAACGATTTTTAGTAAAAAATTAACTGGATGAGCAAACGCCGAAACGAGCTCCAGATAAAAGTTTGACGTTGAACGATCAAAAATAAACCCGTACAACCAAAGTTAATTTAGAAGAATACCTCTTGTCGATCTAATCTTCAACTATGACTTGATTTCGAGTTGAAGCTCCAGTCAGATCTTTTACTGTATTCCCTTACGCGATCCTCAAACGTAGTGTGGGCTACGATCCTCCAAGAATTTGTACCGACAAAATCTCGATATATTTAAGTATTGGAAGAAAAAAATAATATCATCATGATATATGATATATGATCTATCAATCTCTAACTGGTTCAGCCTACCTGTGTATATATAGGGCTACATCAAGGACCTGTGGAGTAATTATGAGTTAGACTTTCAATGAAACACAGACACTGACTGGAGGTTTCTACAATTATGAAAAGACATGCAGCGATTTTTGTAATTTTCATAGAATATTGAATTACAGTTCACACCATTAAAGAACTATAATTGCACTCTGACCCGTAATCTCAAGGCCTTCTTGCATTGAGCTCCTTTTATTAAATACTTATCATTTCTCCCCACGTTAAGATTCTCGATACCCGCTAATTACATTAATTACTGACAATTTAATTTAATCGGTATCTTGGTATTCCTTAATCCCTTCCGTTTAAATTATTTGACCGCCGAATAATTAAATCCACCTGCAGGGTTTGACTCGGTTAAAACTTATAAGCATCCTTAAGGGGGTATCGTCAATCTCGATTATTCAGTACGTGGAGTTCGTCAATAATTAGTATTTGTCATATAAATAATACCGCTATCTAACTCACCGAAAATATAGACCCATATAAGATCGCACCCTCTAATGAATCAAAACA
>JAOTRH010114968.1:0-15110 GCA_034768845.1 Heliamphora exappendiculata
TTTTATTTATTTCTTCTTCAAATTAGAGTTTCAAATATTTGCTTATTAATACATAAAATATTTGTTATTAGATTTTACTGTTTGGGTTAGTCTTTAACATATGATTTGTACATACTTTTAGATAATTCAATAATATGCATATTGTACATATTAGTTTAGGATTTGATTACCTTATTTCAAAATTGTGTAGTTCATTTTTGTGCAATCCAAGTTAGATAATTTTTGCAACTTAACATGTTTGTTCTTTTAACTAAAACATACTAGTTTATAATGTTTAAACAATATTGCATTTGGGTATGTGTTTCATATATCATTTAGATAGAAATTGCATGTCATTGGATTTAAAATTTTTTTTGACACTTATTTGTTTTGGAGTGTTATGTACATATTTTGTGTATTTTTTATACTTGATTTTGGATGTTCTCTATTTACCTCTATTTTCTTTATTTGCATGCATTTGAGAAATTCTATTAAAGAACTAATGATGATTAGTAGAGGCTAACCTTACAATTGGGCGAACGGGGTGCCTACACCTTCCCCGATTTGTACCTTAGCCCCCGAACCCTTTTTCTCTAGTTAACGCTTTCAAGATCAGTAGCCATTTTTTTTGTTTTTCTTAGTTTTTCTCAAAAACTAAGTGGCGACTCTACTTTCAATAAAAGGGATTTTCAAAATTTGATTTTCGAAGTGTTAAAATATTTTTTTTACAACATCTTTTGAATCCCTTATTTTTGAAATATTTTTCAAAATAACCCCTAAATCCCAAAGCCACAGGCCCGAGTTTTCTGTTATCCCTTATTGATTAGGCTAGCTTTTCCTTTGGGTTCTTGCCCAGGCTTTGTTTTTCACCATATTTGGTTTTCACACCGTAGTTTTTATTCTCGGGGTCATGCCCGTGTTTCGTTTTGAAATTTTTAGGATAGTTTCTCTCTCCTTTGGTGTCTTCCCGGGTTGTTAGTTTCTCCCTATTGTTGTATTAGGCTTGTTTCTTTTGTGAGCTAGTTTTATTATCCTACCAGAGTGCTGCTCATTTTTTCCTAGAAATCTAGATCGAACCGATCTCTCGAGGGTTATAACTGTTTTCCCTATCGGAGTTCTATCCATTTAGATAAACCTTCCTTCTAGAAGTTGGTTAATCTTCTCCTTAGTCGTCATCCCCGGTCATCCTGTTGTTATGCTGCCAACATGATCCCGACAGGGGCAGCATTTCAGTCCCCGTGTTTATTTGCTCATGATTTGCTATTTTGGGTATCCAAGATATTTTCTATCAGAATGTTTGCCCGGGAAGTGTCTATTGCTGGTTATTCTGCTTTTGGGGTCTAGGTTTCTCAGTGAGTTTATAATTGGGCCGAGAAAATTATAGTCAACACACATCTGGGTGAGGTCAAGATCGGGCAGACTTTGTAGGGTATCTGAACAGCTAACTGAGTCAGGTAAAATGGCAGAAAATGAAATGAACTTGACAGCTCTGATGAGGGCGATCACTGATATACAGAGAGGCATAGAACAGCAGACCCAGGCTCAAGTGCAATGTCAAGTGCAGATCCGGGCGATTCAGGCCCGTATGCCTGTTGTGAATGGATAGTCGGATGACACAAATGAGAACGACGAAGACTTCTAGGACATTAATCAGGAACAGGATGCACCGTAAGTTGCTGTACCACCTCGGGTTCCCCGCCCGGTGGTGGTAGAAGAAGAGATTACTGCTCAGTCTAGAAAATTTGCGCTGGCAGAGAAGATGGATAGAATGGAGAAGGTACTGAGAAAGGCAAAAGGAGTAGAAGAATACATGCTAGATGTAGGCGATTTATGCATGTTCCCAGATGCAAAACTGCCAAAAAAGTTTAAAATGCCAAAGATGGAGAAGTTCGACGGCACTGGAGATCCCCGCATTCATCTGAGAATGTATGTCGGAACCCTGTCCCCCATGGGGATCGATGACCAGCTTAAGGCTCAGTTATTCCACCGATCACTTTCTGGGGCAGCACAAAGATGGTTCCTCTCTCTGAAAGTGGCTAAGACTAGAACCTGGAAAGATATAGCCACTGCATTCATCAGTCAATACAGTTACAATGTCCAACTAGATGTAACCACTCGGGAGCTAGAGACCACTCGTCAAGAAAGCAAAGAGTCATTTGTGGACTTTCTGACCAGGTGGAGGGAAAAGGCAGCTAAAATGACAAATCGACTAACAGAAAAGGAACAGGTGAGGATTCTAGTCAAGAATCTCCAATCTCCTCTGAAGTGTTATTTGATCACACAGTCGCTCTCCACATTCGAGCAGTTGTTTGATGCTAGGGTTTAGATAGAAGATGCAATCCAATCTGGTGACATCGAAGAGGCCGAGCTGAGCCAAAAGCCGAAAAGACCTTACCAATCCAACAACCAAAACCATCCCACCTCTTCCACTAACTCCGCATCTCGCTCTAACGAGGTGAATTTGCTAAACCCCCAATCAGATCAACTGAATTCTTCACCTTTATCACCTCCTCTCAGAAACAACCATCCGTCACAGCCGAAAACGCCAAGGAGAGTTTTCACTCCCCTTAATATCTCTCTAACCACAGCCCTAAATCGACTTGTTGAGAAAGGATTGATAAAGCTTCTTGATCCAATGCCGCCTCCTAACCCTTTACAGCTACACAACGATCCCACCCAATATTGCTCATACCATCAGAGCCATGGACACCCAACCAACAACTATGTGAAACTCTGCCATGACATTCAGGATCTCATTGACAATAAGGTTATTCCACCTCCATCTGCACCGAATGTCACAGCTGGTTTTTAAATTCTTATATTTTTCATGATTTAAGTCAGAGTTTTGTAAGTTTCTATTTTGTTCTGATTAGTTAGATGTCGAGTTCGAGGGCAGGTCTGTTTGTGCACCATCTTCTTTTGCTTTCGATTTTGTAATCAATGAAATAAACGAAGGTTCTGATTATTCCGCGTTGCTTCATTTATTTTGTACGCTTTCTAATAATTTTCAATTCGATGGGAATGTCCTCGAAGAATTAAAAGCTTTAATAAAAAAGAGAAGAAGAAATGCGTGCCTAACTAATAATTGAAGAAACTTTGTCAATAAATATGGATAATGAAATTAACCCACAAATTGTCCAAATTGGTTCTTCTTTGTTTTCAGTTGAACGTGAATAATTAATGACTTTATTAAAAGAATTCAAAGACATTTTTGCATGATCATAGGAGGATATGCCCGGAATTGATCCCGATATTATCCAACACCACATGTCCCTTTGTATCCCGATGCCAAATCAGTCAAATAAAAATTGAAAAAGATATACCAGAATGGGCTCTGAAGACCAAAGAAGAAGTCACCAAGTAGATCAACGCTAGATTCCTTATGGTAGCCGAGTATCCAAAGTAGGTGGCCAACATTGTGTTGGTCTTGAAGAAGGATGGACGCATCAGATTTTTGTGTGAATTTTTGGAATCTCAACAAGGCTAAGAACGACTTTCCAGTGCTGCACATTGACGTCTTAGTGGATAGTACAGCAGGGCACACCCTCTTGTCATTCATAGGTGGTTTTCCCGAGTACAATTAGATTCTAATAGACTTTGAAGACAAAAAAAGATGACATTCACTACACTGTGGGGCACCTAATACTCTCGTATGATGCAAGGGCCAACCTATCAAAGGGTTGACACTACTTTGTTGCATGATATGATACATAAAGACGTCGAGGTGTATGTGAACGACATAATTGTGAAGTCCAAAGATCAAGACAATCATATCATAGTGCTGTAGAAATTCTTTGAAATGATCAAGAGGTATAAAACATGACTCAACCCGCAGAAGAATGGCAGAAGACTTTGATGGAAGTGCTTCTCTTATTCGATGAAAGAAGACTACCAACCCTATTTCATATATAAGGATGCCAAAGGAGGATAGCTCGCGCGTTCAACAAGAAAGTCAAGACCCGGGCCTTGAGAGAAGGTGACCTGATTTTTAAGGAGATCTGGGCTTCCGTATTTGACCCAAGGGGAAAGTTCAAGCCAAATTGGGCCGGGCCGTATCTGATCAAGACTATTATGACCGGTGGTGCCGTAATCATCATGGACCTGGACGACAATACATTCTCCACTCCAATCAACTTGGACCAGCTAAAAAAAAATACTACCCTTGAGAGAAAAGTAAAGATAAAATAAAAAGCTCGCTGAGTTGAAAATCAAAAAGGCGGCTTAGGCAAAAGTTAGAGCAGCCCGCAAGGCTAAAAACTCGAAAGGGTGACCTTGGTAAAAGTTAGGGCCTCACAAAAGGATAGTGTTAATACCCGAGAGTAAATCGAACCTGAACTACGTTATAGCCTGATTCCACTTTTTGGGATACGTAGGCAGCTTCTTTTAAGAAGTCCGGCCACCTTCTTTGTTTTAGCTATCTTTGAATCCGAGTAATGATCAATGAAAATTAATCTTTGAGTTTTGATAATAAAGTTGTAAAATTGAATCGAAAAACTTTAAATAATTGGGAATCTTTTTCAGATAAACGTGGGAGTCTCAGTCAAAAATAGGGGCACCGAGTCTTTTCCTACCCTTATTTACTCAGCAATGTCCACCAAAATAGTGCTAAATCGGCCATCATAGGAAACCAGAAGGCATTGGGCAAGCAGACAGATGCACAGAACATAACGTCATCGCAACTAAAAGAGCACCAGTAGGACAGAATATGTGCCTAAGTGAATCCCCATGGATAAAGAAAGAAACCTCTTGGCCAATAAGACCACAAAGGGGCATTGGCATGAACTCCCGTGAGACGAGATTAAGAATGATGGCCTCTACAGTGGGGCATAACTCTTCAAAACCAAAGCAGAAAACATGAGCCAGTAGAATCCTAAAAGTTGTGTAGCAGCCTTAGCAAGGGTTCGTTAATCCAAGCCCTGGTGCACTAGGCAAACTTCTTTCAAATCCTAGTCATATGCGAAGCGCTGTCTAGAATCTAGGTTCGAAAGACGACCCTTAGGTTCCCTAAGCCCTGGTGTGTCAGGCAAATCTTTCGAGCTCTAGAAGACTAGACACCCTAAGCCCTGGTGCATCAGGCAAATCCTTTTAACCTTAGGCTCGTGTGTGAGTGACGATCCTTAGGTTCTCTCCAAACCCTAGTCCATAAGGCGTCTAGGTCCTAAGTTGAGAAGGTGTCTTAGGTTTTCTTCAAACCCTAGTCCATAAGGCGTCTAGGTCCTAAGTCCAGAAGGTGTCTTAGGTTTTCTCTAAACCCTAGTCCATAAGGCGTCTAGGCCCTAAGTCCAGAAGGTGTCTTAGGCTTTCTTCAAACCCTAGTCTATAAGGCGTCTAGGTCCTAAGTCCAGAAGGTGTCTTAGGTTTTCTCCAAACCCTAGTCCATAAGGTGTCTAGATCCTAAATCCAGAAGGTGTCTTAGGTTTTCTCCAAACCCTAGTTCATAAGGCGTCTAGGTCCTAAGTCCAGAAGGTGTCTTAGGTTTTCTATAAACCCTAGTCCATAAGGCATCTAGATCTTAAGTCCATAAGGTGTCTTAAGTTTTCTCCAAATCGTAGTCCGTAAGGCGTCTAGATCCTAAGTCCATAAGGTGTCTTAGGTTTTCTACTAACCCTAGTCCATAAGGCGTCTAGGTTCTAAGTCCATAAGGTGTCTTAGGTTTTCTCTAAACCCTTGTCCATAAGGCGTCTAAGTCCTAAGTCTATAAAGTGTCTTAGGTTTTCTCCAAACCCTAGTCCATATGGCGTCAATGTCCTAAGTCTAGACGGCGTCTTAGTTTTCCCAATCCCTAGGCATCTTATGTTCCAAGCCCTAGTACGCTAGGCATCCGAATTTTTAGGTCTTAACTCGACCTATTAATTCCGGTTATCCTTTCTGATAAATTTAGTTAAAATTCATAACTTGGCTTTTAATTACTTTTATCTCATGTTTCATCCTAAACTTTTAGGCCTTAATTCGACCCATTAATTTGTGGTTATCCTTCTCGATAAATCTAATTTTAAAGTCGTGGCTTGGATTTTAATTGTTTTCTCGTCTCACTTCGAATTCTTAGGTCTTAACTCGATCTATTAGTTTGATGTTTTTTTCGTCAGTCGATCTCATGACCCTAAACTAACTCGTCGGTCCTCCTCATGACCCTAAACTGACCTGTCGGTCCTCCTCAAGACCTTAAACTGATTCGTTGGTCCTTCTCATGACCCTAAACTGACTCATCGGTCCTCCTCATGACCATAAACTGACTCGTCGGTCCTCCTCATGACCCTAAACTGACTCGTCAGCCCTCCTCACGACCATAAACTGACTCATTGGTCCTCCTCACGACCTTAAACTTACTCGTCGGTCCTCTTCACGATCATAAACTGACTCATCGGTCCTCCTCACGATCATAAACTGACTCGTCGGTCCTCCTCACGACTCTAAATTGACTCGTCGGTCCTCGTCATGACCCTAAACTGACCCGTCTGTCCTCCTCAAGACCTTAAACTGATTCGTCGGTCCTCCTCATGACCCTAAAATGACTCGTCGGTCCTCCTCATGACCCTAAACTGACTCATCGGTCCTCCTCAAGACTTTAAACTGATTCGTCGGTCCTCTTCATAACCCTAAACAGACTTGTCGGTCCTCCTCCTGACCATAAATTGACTCCTTGGTTCTCCTCAGGACCATAAACCAACTCGTTGGTCCTCATCACGACCCTAAACTAACTCGTCGGTCCTCCTCAAGACCTTAAAATGATTCGTCGGTCCTTCTCAAGACCATAAACTAACTCGTCAGTCCTCCTCACGACCCTAATCTGACTCGTCGGTCCTCCTCACAACCCTAAACTGACTCATCGATCCTCCTCATGACCCTAAACTGACTCGTCGGTCCTCCTCACGACCTAAAACTGACTCATTGGTCCTTTCACGACCTAAAATTGAATGATCTTTTTGCCCCATGAACTACGTTTTGGTCTGATCCCAAGCAAAGGGGTACATAGGCAGCTCGATGAAAATTCGAGTACGACCAACATCATATGCATGCTTGTGTGTTCGTGGCCTAAGATTGACAGCTCGGTCAAATGGTTGTTTTTGGGTCTTTGATATGACCTGCTTCACGTGTTTCAATGCAAGTTATATTAAAGAAGGTCAACTGTAGACACCCAATTTGACCCCGCGCAATCTTAGGCGAATCCAATGATGAAAACAGATGGAATACTGCATCGATACAATCCTCGGGAAGTGATCCTAGCCCGGTATTTGAACCCAGAACCTTTAAACCAATGAAATTTTGACGAACCATCAAAACTTGCTGCCCAAGTAAGGCTGTCGCCAACTCTCATCATGGCGCCTGGCATAGAACTTTGTAGAAACCCTAGCAAAAAATGGCGACCGCCACCTTCCATCATGGCGACCGCCAACTCCCATTATGGCAACTGCTATAGAACTTTGTGGAACCTTCCAAAAACACGGCGACCGCCAACTCGCATTGTGGCGACCGCTAACTTCAAATGGCCTAACGTGTCCCAAAACATAGCAACATCTCATTGGTTGAAGAATTCTATAAATATCGTACCCCAGCGTACGTTTTTAGTACGAATTTTGAGTGAGACAGACTCTGCCAATATATCGAGTGATCCCGAGCCCCGACATCGAAGGCCTGCTGAAATTTCGAGTTCCGAACCTCAAATACCTGTATTTGAAGCCATAGCTTGGATCACCATCCGTGGATTGGACAATTGGAGTTCATTCTACTGACTTGAGGATTCCCCGGCAACTTAGGTACCTCGTTTGGAACCTTGACCTTTCTAAACCCTATTTCTCTCTCTTGGGGTGGTCGGATTAATATTCATTTTCAAACTCTTCAATTTCATTTATATTCAATGCATTGTAGTTTGTAGCTTGTTGTTAATTTCATTTATAGGCTATTTTATTTCTATTTCGTTTTAATTCCTTGTTATATTCAACTAATTCATTAAAATAGTGCTAAAACATCTCTAGTAATTACAACGCAACAATGTTATTAATTGTTAAAATCAAAGCACTTACATGAAAATTGTTGCAATTGTCAATATTACACAAATTTAATTGCTAATTTTCTCTTAATGTTAATTTAGTTCATTCTTAATTAGTACTTCTATTTTTTCTTTTAATTTAATGTTCTAGCATTAATTGCATTTCTTTCCTTCTAATTAGTCTAATTTTTTTTTTAGTATTTTATCTTCTTCTCTTGTACCATCAATTGCATGTTCCAGTTTAATTTTTAGCTTTAATAATAATATAATTTTCTTAGCATGTACTTTTTTCTTTCTTTTCCTTACAATGTAGTTTTATTTTCTCTTTCATGTTTTTTTTCTTTTAGCTTAATGTAATTTTCTTTCAATACATTAGTCATTTCTTTTTATTTATTTTTGTAATCTTAGTTTAATGTTCTAGTTCTCATTTTTCATTTCCTCTTCTTTTTCTTTTCATAGCATTTTATATTCTTTTATCATTCTTTTTTTTTATTTTCTTTAATGCTAATGTTACATTTTTTTTTTCTTTTCTTCTTTCCTTTTAATATTAGTTTAAAGTTCTTTCACTAGTATTAATTTAATTTTCCTTTGTTAGCTTTTATTTTTCATTTTCTTTCATTTTTCTTTTAAATAGTGTAATTTTTCCTTTTAACTTTATTTCCATAAAATGATCCATAGCTCTATTTTCTTTTTCTGGTATTTATCTTATTTATCTTTTTTTTTTCTTTTGTTAAACCTAAAAATCACAATTTTTTTTTAAATTAATAGTATTATAATTTCTAAAACCCCATCACCCTTCTCTTTTCCTTTATTTTCTTCCCTTTTGCTTTAAAAATATAAAATATTAATAATCAAATTTTCTGTTATTTTTCAAAATCTTCATTTGTTAACTTATTTTTTCTTCTATAGCATTTTCTTCTATTAACCACAAAAAGCACAAAATCATAAAATATCTCTTATGTTGGTTGATGTTCTTCTTATTTTTTTTTTATCTTTTATGTAAATAGTTAGGTTTATTTTCTTTTATTTATTAGTTTGAAAGCATTTTCTAAACCCTTTTTATTTTGGCTTAATCAATCTTTTATAAACTTTCTTTCATTTCTTTCTTCTTCAAATTAAAATTTCAAATATTTGCTTGTCAATACAAAATGTTTGTTATTAGATTTTATTATTTTTGTTAGTTTTTAATATAAAACTTTTTACATGTTTCTTACAATATTTAGGTAATAATATGCATATTGTACATATTGTGTAGTTCATTTGTGTGCAATCCATGTTTAAATAATTTTAACAACTTAGCATGTTAACCAAATCATATTAGTTTAGGTTAAACAATGTTGCATGCGGATGGGTTTCATGTATCTTTTAGATAGAAATTGTATGCCATAGGACTTAAGATTTTTCTTTTAGACACTTACTTGTTTTGGAGTGCTATGTACATTTGTTATGTACTTTTCATATTTAATTTTGGATATTCACTTTTTACCCCTATTTTCTTTATTTGTATGCATTTAAGAAATTTTATAAAGAACCAATGATGATCAGTAGAGGTCAACCTTACGGTTGGGCAAACGGGGTGCCTAACACCCTCCCCGATTCGTACCTTAGCCTCTGAACCCTTTTTTTCTGGTTAAACGTGTTAAAGATCAGTAGCCATTTTTATTTTTCTTAGTTTTTTTCAAAAACTAAGTGGCGACTCCATTTTCAATAAAAGAAGTTTTCAAAGATTGGTTTTCAAGGTGTTAAAGATATTTTTCAAATATCTTTGAATTTCTATATTTTTGACCATTTTCCAAACCCCGAAATCCTCAATGCCACATTGGGCACCATGGGTTCGTCGCTAGCATTTTAATTTCGATAGCTTGGACTTTGGGTAAATTTAGAGAGAGCCTAATTTGGCGAACCTAATCCCACTACGGTGGTAATTTCAGAAAGAGCCCAATTGTGGCGGTCCTAAATCCCTCATCTTGATACTTTGTGTAATGTGAATATCTCTTGAATTCTCTTAGACTATGGGTTGACACCAGCGAAGGCATCACGCATCTTAAGGTGGGAATTGTCAGCTCAAATAAGGGTGGCTAATAATTGGTTGGCCCGCCCCCACGCAATTGTCATTGAGTAAAACAGCTGTGGTATGATGCCCGATGATGCCTTTACTATTCGCAACGTGGCGCGATGATGGCTTTGGTGATCAAGTCCCATCAAGTCTACTCTAGTGATTCTCGACGTGAAATTCCTGTTATAATTTGGGTATATGTTGGGTTGAGCATCTGTATTTCATACACGACATCTCATATGTACATGTTTATTGACTTATCCGCTATCCTGTCATAAATTTTTCTATCTCCTTTACCATAAACTGTACTAGGTGTTATATGGTACGTGTTGCGGTGAATTTTGTGCCGTGAGATTAGTTAGAAAGTTAGAGTGTTTTGCTTCTGGGCCTTGGCTCATGGCATTCGTGCCACATAAGGAAGAGTTCTTGGAGGAAGTCGTCCTAGAGGGAGAAGAAGAGTTTAAAGAATAAGGTGAATTCCAAGAGCACATGGATCCAACTGATGCATTCTGAAGAGTCGAGACCTCTCCTTTTGTGCTTATATTCAGTTCTCTCGCGCTTAGTGTAATTTTTGAATTTTCTCGGTGAAACTATAATAGTTATGTAATTTTAGACAGTTTAGAACTCATTTATGATGTAATAACTATCGTATGTAAATATGAGTGTATGGCTAGTATATTTTTATATTTATATTTATGTATGTACCGACCTGTCCGGGGGACAGGGCATCACAGTTGATATTAGAGCTTAGGTTTAGTGAACCTTCAGGCCTTGGGTTATGGGAAATCATGCATTTTGTCGTGTTAGAGCTCTATAGGATGCGTTGTATTAATTATTATTATCATCTATACATTATAAAAACTAAAATATTGATACGTCTAAGTCCTATAGCGAGTCGCATCAGGATGATACCGAGTTTAGGAACAACATGGAATCTACACGTAAAAGACAAGTAAGGGCATCGAGATCGAAGATCGGAGATTCATGCAACGGGTTATCTTATTTTAAGGGGGGTAGACAGAAGTGCGTACTATGAGAAGTTTTAGATATCACATCGAAAGACACCATTGGAATCCTGCGACTTCATCCTTATAAGTCCTTTTATCATTTTACCCCAAGCCCTGGTGTCAACTTTTTAAAGTTCTTTTGTATGTCCTTCCTTCTTATATCATCAGTTCTCAATGGTACCATCAAGTGTCGTTCATCGGTAACTCTTATGCGCCCAAGTCTTGTTGATAACCCTATTCAAAATTTAATCCTAGAAAGTGCCCCTGTCTTTAAGTTTTCATGACTCGATAATGACCGGTATTCGCATTTGATTCTCCTTCGATTCAAGTCATCATCTGTGATCTAACTCTTCTCTTATAGAACTCAATATCAATTCTTTGTTAAGTACCCGTTCCAAACATTCGACATTGATAAAATTTTCTAACATCGTTCACTTCTCTCGATCCTGAAACCACAATCTGTTGCAGTGATTTTGTGAATTCTTCGTGCACTCTTGAAATCTCTACCAGGGAAGTAGACTTGGATGCTTGAATTGAATTACGTTAGGCCGACGTAACTTTAGAGCAAATATCTAGTTTGGCTGCCTCTTTTGCTTAAACATCTCTTTTATCATAACTTAATTGTACTAGATTAGTTTTAGGGACACTTGTTTAAAGTATTGTTCATTATCCTCCTCTTGTTTCTCCTACATTTGAACCCCAAATGACCACTTAATTTGTGCCAATGGTAATTGCCTTAGCCTTGACCCTTTTCCCTAATCCAACCTATCTTTGAACCACCTGGGTTCCACCCTAAGATGTTCTAACCCCGCGCATGTTTTTGACTGTTGACCTTCAAAATCTTACCCCATAGATCTATGAGTAACAACGATCGTTAAGATATTACGTTATTAGGTGTCAGCACTTTCACGAAAAATTGAGACGGTGCACGAAAACATCCTAACACCTCTTCAAGTGTGAAGTTGATTACTTCTTCGTATCCCGATTTAGAATATCTCTCAACGTCCGCGTTTAACAAAGCTTTGAAGATCAAGACTCCCGTTTGCAAGGATGGTTAAGTAAGGCTTTATTCAACTAACTATATCTTTTCAAAGGTCCCAACAAATAAAACTATGTCATCAGCATTCTAAAGTTAAAAACGAAAGCTTCACATCAAATGTTTCACAACACCACCATATGGCACAATTTGAACTTCTCTAAGATTAGTTCATAGTTGACCCACCCATTTGATAAACCAAGAACCAAAAGATTCATACCGGTAGTAAGAAAGTGAAAAATGAGAAACAGCCTCGAAACTCACATTAACCTTAGTACGCTAGCAAAGGAGGTACGTCTATATACATCGATATTCACGCCGACCTTCCCACCGAAGTGTTAGAGTTTAAATTTTTGCCATTACTACCAAAGAACGAAGAATCTTGATCACAACAATGAACGTTTGGAGCTTGATGAAGAATTAACCGCTAAGTCACAATGGATCACATGACTAGGTAATTACTACAACCATACCTTTTATCGTGTTCATTTTACCCTAAAATGACAACTGCTCGAGAAAAAGATTTAGTTATTGGAAGAGACATTCAGACCGAACGTTCGAGCACGTCAATAACAAATGATAGAGGCCAAGAGGAATGGAGTAACCTTTGGAAAGACTAGAGAGAAAATGAAAGCACATGATTACAGACTTCGTCATCAGGATTATCAAGATCATCTCAAAGACCGGTAACTCTTTAATTAAGCAATTCAAGGAATTGGGTGCCTAGGAGTTTGTGAAAATAGTGAGCCCCATTGACGCTAAAGATTATTTGAGGGGTGAAGTATGCATTTTAGACAGACGAAGTAATTCACATGGTAGGTTCTTAAAGTATCAATTTGTATTCGTTTGGCGTCTAGACTGTGTAACTCTTATGAAGTGGTATTCGATTTCCGTTGTGGTATCAATGTGAGTCGCAAAAAAGTTGCTTTGGAAAACTTTTTGTGATGTGACCCATTAGAGCAATTTTGTTTAGATTGGTGAGTAGATGTTACTGGTATAGAGAAGGATTTTTTTTGTGGGAGTGTATGAACTCTATGTACGAGAAGTTGAAGAGTGATATAATTCTATTGTTTCTGGTGGAGTTGCGTAGCAACTTAATGTGAGTACGTAGGAGGAATAAGTGTTTAGATGAGAAGAGTGGAAGGGTAAGTAAGATTATACAAATTTATGGGTGTGATTTTTGTAAATGACCTTGAGAGTATCGAGTGTCTTGATAGAATGTGGGTAAGATAAAGTAATTAAAGAGCAAAAATGATTCTTGGTTCGATTGTGTGGCAGAGAATGTATGAAGGGATTGAGTGATGATGATAAGAGACTTTATAATCAGGAGTTAATACTATTCAGTTAAAGGATTGTAGGGTGGATGGTACATACGTGAAGGAAATATGTGACGAGGTTGTGATTAGATTCATATGAGTAAGCATATACCTGGGGAGCGTTTAGTCTGTGTGGTATGTTTAGCCCTAGTGACTCATTAGGTTCAAGTGGCGATATTAGTCTTAATGGTAGTAAGGCTAGAGTAGTTCAACATAAAGTGGTGATGTGATTTCGAGTGAGTAGTCGTTAGTTAATCAGGAAGTAGTCTTCGATGTACGTTTGAATATGGCAATGAGCTGGTTTTCGGTAGAGTGATAGTTTTTCTAGACAAAAGTGGAGAATGTTTGAATCAGTTTCAGTGGTGGGCTAGTTTAGAGACATATGATCGCTTGTGGAAGTTGTACTCGATGTAAGTTGTGTTTTGGAGCTAATGTGTTCTCAATGATAGACTGAGGTCATGATACCACAAATTAAAAGTGCGAGAGTCAGATGTACCCAAGACTGCATTTAGGACTCGTTACGAGCATTATGAAATTATGGTGATGCCTTTCGAGTTAATAAATGTACCTGTAATAGTTATGGACCTGATGGATTGAGTGTTTAGAAGCTTTCTAGACCAATTTATAATTGCGTTGACGAACGATATTCAGTTATATTCTCGGAGTGAAGAGGAACATAGAAAACATTTGAAGATTCTATGTAGGTCCTGAGAAAGCACAAGTTGTATGTAAACCTTGGTAAGTGTGAGTTTTAGTTGGACTGGGTGATGTTTTTAGATCATTTTTTACCTGGAGAAGAAATTCAAGTGGGCCCAACAGAAGTAGAAGTAACAGTTAATGGGAAGAGGCTAACTAACGTGACAGAGATACGAACTTTTTAGAGCTAGTTGATTGTGTGACATGGTACTTGAAGATTTGGTAGTAATCAGTTTAAGATGTTTGTAGGACAAGACAACCTTTACTCTAAGTGCTGAACATATGGGCCCAGCCTTATCCACACCCGCAATAAAGAACTACTCAAGTAAACATGGACACAACTTTGGAGAGCGAGAATGCACAATGATAGTAAATCATTCTCAACCTTCCCTACAATGAAGTACAGGGCGAAATTTCAGGAATGGAATTTGTTTAAGGGGATAGTTTGTAACGACCCGGTACAGACCCTAGTTGTGATAACCCGATTAATAACGACCTGTGTAAAGACCCTACTCGGACCCTTCTGTTAGTGATGGATAGTTCACAAGACCGTAGAACACATAAGAAGTTTAGAACCCTAACTTTTGTCGAAAACTTAAGTTCGACCCAAAAACCCTAAAAAGGTTCAAAACTCAGGCAACAAAACCTTAGCATTCGGAGAGTCTCCGAACATTCTAAATAAAGTAAATATAATGAAATAATGAGTTAAAAATAAAAAATCCTCATAAATAGGGTAAAATGACCATTTTGCCCATAGTACAGCAAAAAGTCTTAAAAATTTAAATTTTGAAACATGAATACCCTAAATTTAAGTACAATTAAGTTGCAAAAGACAAAATAACATCAAAAATAACAAAAATGCCAGTCGGTAGCTGACTACCTTGGGAAGTGTGCAAAAAAGTGACTTTTTTCTTTTTTTTTTAGCTTAAAATGATGAGAAATATATTAAATTAAGAATTATGATGATCCAATACTTGTTGAACAAGTAATATACATAATAATATAGTGTTATAGGTCAACAAAAGCAAACAAA
>JAOTRH010114989.1:0-15109 GCA_034768845.1 Heliamphora exappendiculata
CGACTTTTTAGTAATTTTATTTTAATTTTTAATACAAAAGTCAAAACTTAGTTAAATCTTGTAAAAACAACTGAAAATTGAATGTTTTCATTAAACAGTGGTACAAATAATAATTTAAATGGGTGCACAATTTTAAAATTTTAAGCTCAAATTTAATGACGAAAGAGATTTATAATAAATTAGCTATTTTATCAATCACGCATTAATTTTCGAATTTAAGACTGAATAAATAATTTTATGTAAACAATTAAAACTTAATCAAAATAAATAACCCAGTATCCATTTCATTTAGCCTGCTTGGTTGCAGAGAAAGTGAATGGAAAAAAAAAAAGAAAAAAGAAAAAAGAAAAAAACAGATGTTGCCAAAAGTTTTGCTTGAAAACTTCAAATTTTTAATCGAATTGAGCCTGAGAAAGCCAAAAAAGCCTCCAACTAACCGAAACATGTACAAAGCTGAATTTATTTGTGTTAAACTCTACTGATTGCAAATGTTAAGAAGAAAAGACAAACAAAACACTGAATAATTTTTTTCAGTAATATTTTCCTTTATTTTCTCCACGACCAATCTATGGCTTACAATTCCTTCTTACTTTTTTTTTTTTAACAAAAAAGAAAATTTGAGAACTTTAGATTGGGTGACTATATTTGGTAATTACATCAGAGTGTCACAACAGTATATGTAGGGTGTTTATATTATTTTGTAATTTTATTATTTATTTTTAAATATTATACATAAAATGTTAGATCATATAGTATTCAAATATAATCACTAAAACATTATTACTATAGTATTAGTGTAATAAAAAAACCAAATATTATATTATATGATATTTAAATATAATTGCAAAAACATCATCACTATAATATTATTGTAATAAAAAAATTTCAAAAAAGAAAATGATCTTAAAATACTTCGTTTGGTAACATTTTATGTTATTTGTTTTAAGTTTTTAATTTAAGATTTTGTAAATTATAAATAAAAATATATTTAATAATTATTTTTATTTTTAAAATATATATATATATTTAAAATTTTAGTAAATTTTTGTTTAAAAAAATATGTTTTTATTTTTTTAATTTCTTATTCATTTGATCTTTTTCTTCTCTTTCGTTTTGGGCCACTATTTTCGAATAGTACCTCTGAGGACTCCGCCCAGTACTTTTAACTACCAACTTTAACTATTATATTTTATAATTGCCTCCCACCACCGTACTTGACTATCACCATTACAAATTATTATCATTACCCATAAATACTATTAGCCCCCATATCTGATTTAATTATTATATTTAGTTATTATTTTTGATTCACTATTTTAAAAATATTTATATACTAAATATATTTTTTATTTTTATTTTTTTTATAAAAATAAACAAACATACTTTTTTTTTAAAGAAAAAACAAAAAAAGTATTTTGTCGTCCTCTGCCCATTCCCATCATTTTCTCATCAAACAAACAAAGGCTTACAGTCCCTCAGAAAATATATGTAACTCAGAAATTCAGGTTGGTGCATGCATCTGTGAGGAGGATGAATTGAAGGAGAATTACTTACTCAGAACCTGTTCAGCTGATAACCGCCTCGAAGCATCCTTACAGATCATCTTCCTTAACAGATCCTTGGCTTCCGGCGACACGGATCGGAAAATTCTCGCCGGAAACCGAAGGTTCCCGCGCAGCACCGCCTCAAAAGTCTCCGCAGCAGTCTC
The DNA here is from genome assembly GCA_034768845.1 of Heliamphora exappendiculata. NCBI lineage: Eukaryota > Viridiplantae > Streptophyta > Magnoliopsida > Ericales > Sarraceniaceae > Heliamphora > Heliamphora exappendiculata. The sequence continues at coordinate 1,709 of JAOTRH010114989.1, forward strand.
GCCGTAGAAAGCCGGAACACCGGCGAGCATTATGTACAAAATCACGCCGGCGCTCCACACATCCACCTTCTCATTGTACTCTCTCCCGGACAGAACTTCCGGCGCCACGTAATACGGCGTTCCAACCACCCCCTTCATCGTCCCCCTCTCGCTGCCGGCGAACCACTCCGCCGATCCAAAATCCGCCAATTTCAACTTATTCCGCGAATCAAACAGAATGTTATCTGGCTTGATATCTCGGTGTGCGATTCCCAGGCGGTGGCAGTAGGCAATGGCGGCGATCAGTGGGTGGAACATGGAGGCGGCGTCGGGCTCGGAGAATGAGCGGGCGGGGGCGGTGGTGAGGCGGCGGTAGAGGTCGGCGGAGTCGCAGAGGTCGGTGACGATGTGGAGGAAGTTGTCGTCCTCGTGGAGGTTGTAGAGATGGAGAATGTTGGGGTGGCCGGTGAGGAGGTGGAGGATCTTGGGCTCCTTGTCGACGCAGTCGCGATCGGTGGCATCGGAGAGGAGGCGCTTGTCGATGGACTTGCAGGCGAAGTAGTCGCCGGAGACGGCGGAGACGCAGCGGTAGACGACGCCGAATCGCCCCCGCCCGATCTCTTCGCACAACTGGTATTCGCTCTTGAGGCTCTCACACATCGTTCTTGTAATCTCTACTGCGTCGGTCTTTTATCGGAAATTGGGCAGCTATGGAGGTTTTATATAGAGATTGAGAAAGGGGGTTTGGGAGGGTGAGAGTATAGTGAGAGAATAAATTAAGTGTCGTCTGTTTCGGTTGAAAGAGAGAAATTAACAACAAAGCATTCAAAACTTTATTTCAGGTGATTGAAATTAATATTTTAAATATTGTAATTTGTAATAAAAAAATTTAAATATTTAGTAAATATTTTAATTTATAACTGAAATAAAATAAAATAAAATAAATAATAATATTTTATATCAAAAATTATAATTATTTTAAAAAATTATAATTTATTATTAAAATTAATAATAAAAACCTAAAAATTAACTAAAAATAACTTAGCCAAACACCCTCGTTAACAAATAATGGCTATGTTATGAGTACTGATTATTATTTTTGACATTGTTGATCACGAATGATATGGAGTTGATGTGTAATTTAATTGCATATATAGGCTTTTACCAAATTAAAGATGATATAAAAAATATTACTTATTATATAAAAATTTAAATTTACTTAAATAATCTTAAATTATTTTAATTAAAAAATAACATTCTATACATTTAAATAAGGATAAGAGTAATTTAAATTTTTTTTTATTTACTGTTAAATTTTACACTCTAATTGGTCTATTTGATTCAATGGATTGGATAAAAGAACTGAACAAATTCACCTTAAACATAAAATATTATATAATATTTTTTATTTTTTTTATATAATTACATAGATGGTATTTTGTATTGCTAAAATTAATAATTTATAAATTTTAACTTATAATAAAAGTTGTCAGTGTTTGGTAAAGATTGGTACTTGTAACTGAAAATAAAAAAATAAGTAATTATAAATTGTAGTAGAATTTATAAATATTTGAAAAAATTTATAATTTATATTTAAAATTAATAATAAAAAATTAAAAAATACCAGTTATAACTTTGCCAAACACCCTTCCTAGCCTAAACACTCACAAGTTTTGGTTGACATAAATCACATTAATTTTTTTTGACTGTTTAGTATAATTTTTAGTGTAAATTTTAGCATTCATCACATTTTTTAAAAATTAAATGTAAAATTTTACATTATTAAATAATTTTAAGATCTAGAAATAAATTTTTGAAAGTAATTAAGAATAAAAAATTTTAGTATTAAGTTTGCATATGATCTACCATTTTTATAGAAAGAATTTTTTTTCTTGAATGATTTTTTTTTTGGCATTACATCAAACAAGTATATTTTTAAAATTTCTCCTATCATAAAAAAGAAAAATTATATAAAACAAACCAAGAATAAAAAAAGCATATAAAATGGAAAAAAAAAAAACAAAAAGGGCACTTCATATGCTTTTAGTGACCTTTTTTTTTTAAGTTTAAAATCCAAACGGACATAATTTTGAGATTTATCTTATTACTAATAATCAAAAATAGAAAAAATTTGAAACAAAAACCAATTAATATGAAAACTAAACAATTAATATGAATATGTTTGGACATAAATTTAAACATACTTCACTCACATAGAATAAATTCTACGTAATTGTAGAACTCATCTTATATAAAAAAAATTATTTGAAATTTTGAATATGTAAATTTTATATGTACACTTAAAATTTTTTTATTCTAAATAAAAATTTAAAATCTGGTTATTGAGATTACTTTTATAAGTTTTATAAATAAATAACTAAAGTAATTGGAAGTGATTTACAGAATCCGTTCGGCAGATCAAAAATCATGAGATTGGTTGTCACGATGTTTATGAATTGTGTGCGACAGTCTCCACAATACAGAATATTGATTTTTTTATATAGTGTGTATTGATAATAATATAAAATTTAAAAATTATATATTTTTATTTAACAACAATTAATTTAATTTCATATAAATATGAGATAATTACACTTACTTCCCATGAGATTTAAGCTTATTACAGGGACCTCTCATGTGGTTTCTGAAATTACACTAACCTTTACTGAGGTTAAATTTTAACATCAATTGCATCACAACTGTTAAATTTTTTGTTGAAATTTAACAAAAATTGCCCTTCCCACCCAAAAATCACCATTCAAACCACCATTCACATCCAAAACTACCATTCCCAAAACTACCATTTTGTTGAAATTTGGTGTGAGAATGGTGATTTTGGAAAGAAAAAGTGATTTGAAAGGTGGTTTTAGGATAGAAATGGTGGTTTTGGAGTAGAAATGGTAATTTTTGTTAAATTTCAATAAAAATTTTAACAGTTAGAATGCAATTAATGTTAAAATTACACCTTATGTGATATTAGTGTAATTTCAGAGACCACAGGAGAGATTCCTATAATAAACTTAAACCTCAAAAAATATAAGTGTAATTATCCCTATAAATATATTACCTAACGTAATATTTAGTTAGTCTACATCTAATTATCATTATTGTTTATAATAGAGTAGTAAACATTAAAGTGGGAAAAATTTCAATTTAATATTTGATATTTATATATTATGATTCATTACCAATAAATATTTTAACAACTCTCCCTTTACATTATATTTGAAATCTGGATTTGAGTATAATTTTTTTTTAAAGATAGAAATTTAAGTAAAAATTATTTTATTAATTTAGTTTAATCTCGGATAATATTTGTAACACACAAATTTCTTGTCCTGCAATAAAGAATATGAACGAAGATATACGAAATATATTTTTATTAAATTAAGGCTTCGTTTGTTCCGGGAAAAAATATTTTCAAGAAAATATTTTTTGAAAAAATATTTTTTTACGTGGTTTGTTGCAACTTTGAAAATGATGGTGTTAGTAAATGTGATAGAATTGGTGGTAATGGTGGCGGTGGTAATAGTAACATCCGGACCCTAGGACCTCAAAATTCTGAAACCCGAGACTCTCGAGACTCCTGAGACTCCAAACCATTGGGATCCCAAATCTTGTGAATTTTAGGACCCGGGACCCGAGACCTAGGACCCAGGACCTATGACCCAAGGACCCCTAGACATCAAGACCCTGGGATCATAGGACCTTGGGAACCTTAGACCGTGGAGACCCTAGGACCCTAGGACCCTAGAACCCTGAGACCCCATGACCTTGGGACCATGGTACTCGGGACCCCGAGACCTTAGACCCTAGGACTAACCTGGGGCCCCGAGACCTCATAAGCCCTAGGACCCCCAGGGCCCCCGAGACTACCAAACCTCTAGGATCTCTGAACCCTCAGACCCTTGGGATCTCCTGTGAGGCTCGGTTCCTTTTAATTTTGTAATATTTTCTCGACGTATTATAAATTACATATGATTGATATAAAATAGTTTATTTCTATGTGATGTATGCATGCTGTAGCTCAGAAATACATAATTGTATTGATCTTAGAACCGTTGGGTGTTGTAGTGCAAAAGTAATTTTTTTTTCTAGGTAGGACCACTTGATCGATTCTGAAACCGATCGACTGGTCTGTCGGGGTTAGATATGCGCAAGATAGACCATTACATTGAGAATTGGTCCAAAACTTCCATCACAAGCTTCTCTCTTTCTTTCCTTGGAATAACACCAAAACCCTAGACTTCTCTATAGCTTTTTTCTTACTTTGAGTGTAATTTTTGGCGTTGCGAGAGTGAAACGGTGTTCTCCTCGCCAAGAGCTTTGCGTTCATCATAACGGAATCTCGTTTTGGCGACTTTGATTTTGCACCAATGGTTAAAACTTCAAGTTTTTAACTCTATATAGTAGGATTCTAGGCTATCTTGCTTTAAAAGAGTATTATATGTAATTACACGTATTTTTACCGTATTTAAATGCTATAAATGTTAAATTTTGTGATTAAGCCTTATTTGGTTAGATAAAAAAGCATGTTTTGCGTTTGTGAGATTTATTACAAAGTTAGTGGACGTATGTGTATATAGTTTTCACGAATATGTGTTTGGAAAAACGTAAAAAATTATGTGAATGCTGAAAAAATATGAATTTTGGTGTTTGGAGCTAACCCTTGGGGGTTGAGCATGGATTTTAAATGATTTGGTTGAATTGAGGATAACTTTGTGCAAAAACGTTGGTTTACCTTCGTGATTTTGAGATGGTTTGACTGTTTGCTTTTAATCGAATTAATGGTTATGATGTGTGTCTTTAATGATTTTGTAAATGTACCGTAACAATGTAGTGAATGTGGGGCTTAATTGCTCCTCAATAAAAGTCTGAAAATTTGCGTAAACAGGTGCTTCGCTCATTCGAGCTAATCCCCGTAAATGAAGCGGCTGTCCCAATAGGAGATGTTAGTTGTTGTGGTAAGGTATAGAACTCGTCATTGCCTAGCGGGCTATTGAATATCCCGAACCAAGGTCAATAGATGAGAATCTATAGTTGCTATTATTGTCCCCGGCGTGACGATGTCGGTACGTATAAATTATTGTGGTTGTATAAATCGTTTTGGTTTGAAAATCTTGTTGGAAAGCTAAAATGACTTCAGCGTTATTTTCTCAAATTATGGGATGTCATTGGGTTATGTGAACAATCGTGGTGTTGAGGGAAAATCGTTTTAAAAGATTACGTGATTGAGTTGTTCAAATAACTGGGAAGAGCATGTTACGCTTTTAATTCATGTTAGTCTATTCCTATTAGGGTTTGGCTCACGTTATTGAATTTAAAATCTTTCAGGTGAAAAATATCACGTGGCTTGATCTTGAGAAGCTCCGGAGGTGGCGGAATACAAAACTTTTAGTTTTTGTTATTCGATAGTTTATATCGATTTTGTCCTTGGATCATGTATTTGTGTAATATGTTTTAGACTTAAAAGCATATATTTTGTAAGCCTTAAGACCATGATACCAATGCATGTATGTTTGTATGAGGATGAGAGGAACCATAGGTTGATTGTTTTAGTTTCGTAGTTGTATGAAATGATTTTTTTTTGAATGGTTGGTTTCCACATTGTAACAAATGGTTTTTGATTGGATTTATGTTTAATCTCATCTCTTGTGCCTCGAGGAAGATTTTGAACCTTATTTTAGCATGTTCTAGGTTGCTTTATATTGCCTTGAAGGTTTTCAAAAGGATGGAAAAAGTGATAAGTGTTGGCTTTCAAATGTTTGATTTTTGAAAAGTAGTACAGAGCCAGACTGCTCGATGGACCGATCAATCGGTTGATCGAGCGGTCTTGTGCATACCTCGATTGTGTGCAGGCGTGGAGAAAACTGAGTACTTTTAAGGACCCCTCGATCGGTCCTGTGACCGATTGATTGGTCTTGGCAAATTTTCAAAATTTTAGTTGGTTTATTTTTTAAAGCTTGGCTATCGGGACCTTGACCTTATTCACTTGAGTTATTTTTTTACCTAAAATAAATCCTCAAAAGTGCGCATTTCAAAGGTTTTTAATTCATTTTTGCGTTAGGTTCGTTGACCCCTTTGGGCTCGGGTGATTTTAGTAGATATTGGTATCACAAAATGGGTTTTTTTAGGTGGTTTACATGACCCGGGTTTTGGGACGTGACAGATTGGTATCGAAGCTCTTGGTTTGAATGCCTAGGAGCTGTGGGAGAGGTTGCATTACCCTGTGAAGATGGTTATGCGTGCTTGATATGCATGTGTTTAAATATTTCGGATAGTATGAGAATGATAATCTGTTATAGCATGAGGATTTTGTGTTATATGTGAGCATGAAGGTTGGACCTTAAGATTGATTCATCTTGTCCTCGGGCATTTGGACTAACAAACTTGGAAGCTAAGTTAAAAATGTGTTTGGCCGACGTATTTTCTAGCAAGGAATCTAAGTAGCTTACTCAAACTGACTTGTAACTCTTGTTGGTGCTCCTCGGTACGTGGAGTTTGTTTACATGATCTTGAATGGCTAAGTATTAGCATGATTATGTGACTTGTGTTAGTAATAACATGATGAATCGATTTATATGTTGTTATGTTCCATGTTTTCTTTCATATATAAGCTATGTTTTCACCGAAAGAACGAAGCCGAGGTCGAGGTCGGGGTCGTGGTCGTGGTTTAGGCCAAGGGGAATGTGACAATCGCTGATGTCGGGAATGTTAATATTTCCCAAGGACCAGTAGACGGGGTGGATTTGCTACGTGAGATGGTGGGTTTCATTCGTTAATTAGCTAAGGCCACTAGGGGAGGGGCAAGAGTACCTAAGCCGAGGACGACCGTTGCAATACGTGAGTTCCAATGTCTTGACTCTCCTACCTTTGTTGGGGATCCCGATCCCAAAATGGCCACTGAATAGCTAGAGTTCGCGACCAAGATCTTAGACACGTTGTAGATAATCGAGGAAGACTTGAGAGTTGCGTTTATCGCATTCCAGCTGAGGGGTGACACCCATGAATGGTGGAAGTTTGTCAAAACTACTGTAGAGGGTACGTGGGTTACTTTTACAAAGGTGTTTTTGGAGAAATACTTTCTCGAGTCTTCTAGGGACATCTATTGAGAGGAGTTCTTTTTGCTAATCTAGGGAATAATGAGTGTTGTATAGTACGAGGGGAGGTTTACCAATTTATCCTTCTTTACACAAGAATCTGTGGCCACAGATGAGCTACGTTCAAAGAGGTTAGAGACCCGTGATCAAGTTGGGTGGCAGAATTAAGGCTACACGCTTTTACTGAGTAGGTGGAATCATCTGTCACCATTGGGAATACTTTGAATGAGACCTATAAGGCTAGGGCATCGCAAGGAGGAGTGAGTGCACAGTCAAGTGGACGCCGCAATAAGAGGCAGAGATTGTCTGGTCCTAGTTCTTATCCTGCTGAGTGATACCAGCAGTTTTCAGCACCAACACCATCAGTGAATTCGTTAGGACGGTCGAAGCGGATGAAGCTCATTTGTTATCAGTGCAGACAACCAAGGCATTGTGTGGTGGATTTCCTACTGAAGGGACAGCCCCAGAGTTCTGTAACTATTTAGTCCCAGGGGAGAGGGCCACCGGTATGCTTTGGGTGTGGTTAGTTGGGACATTTTCGCAAGAACTGCCCTTAAAGAGGGAGTACACAGAGCACGGCAGGTGCGCTACTTATTCAGTCTGCACAGGGACAATAGACTTACCAGCAGCCACAGTAACAATCAACAACTCAGACTTCTAGGGTTACAGAAGGGGGCACTTTAGCCCAGTCAATGCGACAGCTCACTACACAAAGCCATGGTGGACAAACCAAGGGACCGTAGGGGTGAGTGTTTGCCCTCACTACTCGAGTCCTTCGAAGGCACCGGCTGTGCTTGATGCTTCATCGACTACTTCAATCATCGGATGTACTCCCTTAGTGTACCATTCATGGACCAATGTTTTTATCAACACGGGAGTATCACATTATTTTATTTCATATGCTTTTACATTTTCTTACGGGTTGGAGATAGGCACGTTGGGTAGCATGATGTGTGTAGAGACCCCGGTCGGTGGCAACATAGTGTTGGGACGAGTCTGAAGATCTTGTGAGTTAGAGGTCGTCTGTCACTGTTTAGAATTTGATTTCAGAATTCTCGATATGACTACGTTTGATATCATTCTAGGAATAGATTGGCTGACCATTTATCGTGCCTATATCGATTGTGATCGACAGAGGGTATCGATTTGTACACCTGAGAGTAATTATTTTTGTTCAGTGGGTGATCGGGATGATGGCTTAGTGCCCATGCTCGATGTTGTGTGAAACCGAGGAAGCCTTAGTTTCCTCCTTTCTACTCTCATGTTGGACGAGGCTATTGGTGTTTGGGGAGAGTTTTCCCTGTAGTTTGTGACTACCTAGATGTCTTTCCTGACGACCTATTCGAGTTGCCACCACCTCATGAGTAGAGTTTTCTATCGATCTTGTTTCGGGAGCTGCTCATATGTCAATGCCATCTTATCATTTTGCACCAGTAGAGTTACGTGAGCTTAAGGTGCAGCTTCAGGAGTTGCTAGATAAGGGGTTTGTACACCTGAGTAAGTCCCCGTAGGGAGCTCCGGATTTGTTTGCCAAAAAGAAGGACGGGTCCTTGAGATTATGTATTGATTATCGAAAGTTGAACCAAGTGACGGTGAAAAAGAAGTATCCTATGCCGAGAATTGACGATTTATTCGATCAATTAAAGGGTTTGAGTTGTTTTTCAAAAATTAACTTGAGATCAGGGTATCACCAGTTGGGGATCAAGGAAGAGGACATAACAAAGACTGCCTTTTGAACTCGTTATAGTCATTACGACTTTTTAGTCATGCGGCTCAATTTGACGAATCCACCTGTGACATTCATGGACTTGATGAACAGCATATTCCATCAGTATCTTGACAGTTTTGTAGTCATGTTTTTGGACGGCAGTCTTATCTACTCACCATCGAGGGAGATGCATGATGAACTCCTACGTATTGCTCTGTAGCTTTTAAGGGAACACCGATTATATGAAAAATTTGAGAAGTGTGAGTTTTAGATGTTTGATGTGAAGCTTCTTGGATATGTGGTGTTAGGAGATGGAGTATCTGTTGACTCTTCAAATATTGATGCAGTGATGACTTGGGAACTACCAAAGAATATGTTTGAGAATCACAACTTTTTAGGTTTGGCAGGCTACTACCGACGATTTGTGAAACACTTTTCTCGACTTGCCGCGCCAATGACTCGCCTTAAGCGAAAGGGAGTCAAATTTGTTTGGAGTGAGTCTTGTAAGTTGGCATTCTAGGAACTGAAGAAAAGGTTGACAAGTGCACCAGTATTGGTCATTTCAGAAGGAGGTGTGGGTTACACGATTTATTGTGCTGCGTCGTATGATGGCTTGGGATGTGTCTTGAGGTAGGAGGAAAAAGTTGTGATTTATGGATCTCGACAGTTGAAGATTCACGAACAGAATTATCCAACACATGACTTGGAGTTGGCGGCCGTGGTTTTTTCCTTGAAGGCATGGTGCAGATGTTTTTTTCTTTTGGTGAAGAGGGACGCACCGGATATCTATTGTTTTTAGAAAAATATTTTTTTTTAAAAAAATAAAAAATAAAAGTCCAAGATATCTGAGCACTCTCTTTTTAAAAAATGGAATCGCCACTTGATTTTTAAGAAAAACTAAGAAAAAAAAGAAGGATGCGGGTCTTTTAAAAACGTAGCCAAAGAAAAAGTTGATTTTGGGGTTAGAGTACGAAAAGAGAAGGTGTTAGGCACCTTTTTCGCCTAACTGTGAGGTTGGCCTCTACTTTGTCAACATTAGTTCTTGTTGTAAATTTTTTAAAGATAACATATACAGAACAGGAGGTTAAAGAGAGTTAAAACAAAATCAAGCAATGAAACAAAATCCTAACTATGGTTCCTAGGGTCATACAACTTGGTTATTATTTCTAGATATGCCACACGTATCGTTTAAGTAAAACAAAGCGAAAAACATGTGAATAAGTTATAAAATGAATAAATAAGAACCTAAGGGACATGTAACAAGATTATGCTTCTAATATGTTGTGAGCAGGTTATACGGAATGAACAGAGAAGACTAAAACACTGTTTCGAGCTATAGAATATACATAAAATAAACGGTCGTAGCAACCAATATTGCAGCCGTGAGAAAAGAAGGCACAAAACTAGTGGTCGTTCCAAAGAAAGGGCAACCGCAAGAAATATGATGGAAAATACTCACGACCGTGACTAAAAAAGGTTGCGGCTGTGGTTTTTTAAGGTCTAAAAAAGGGGGGAACACAAAAACAAGGCCCAAAGGAGGCTCAGGTGTACAGGATAAGCAGGGCAGAGGCCATGACCTATTGATTCTAGGTCAAATCCACCACCTTTCTGTTAGGGTTGATATACTGAAAATTATATTTTTACTATTTAAATTTATTTTTTAATAAAATTAATTTTTTATTTTATGAAAATTTTTATGAGCTATATATGTATATCATTTCTTTAATATTATGCATGGATATCCGATATTCTGTATAGTATTTAATCTGGTGTGTAGAGTATGACTTGCACACCGAAGATTAGATTTTAGATTCTTGCAGAATATAAGTTTTATGTTCACAGTTTAGATGAAAATAGAAATACCATCAGTATGACTGTAGCACAGAATTTTAGTAGGTATGTCTTGGTTACGGGGAACAGATAATAACGTCATCTATTATTCTGACTCTCTGTGTTAGTACATTTTGTGTGTATTGAACGGAATATTTGGGGTAATTAATTTTATACTGACTATATAAATTAATTTACACCCCAATGTTATTATGAATAATGTTTATCCTCTTAATCCTGAAATAATTATTGATTTGCGTATATTTAATATTCGTTATTTTGATTCATTAAAGGGTGCGATCTTATATGGGTCTATATTTTTAGTGAGTTGGATAGCGGTATTATTTATATGGCGAATATTAATTATTGATAGAATTCACGTTTCAAAATATCGAGATTGACGATATCTCATTAAGGAAGCTTGTAAGTTTTAATCGGGTCAAACTCTACAGGTGGATTTAATTATCCAGCGGTCAAATAAGTTAAGCGGAATGGTTTAAAAAATATCAAGATGCCGATTAAATTAAATTATCAGTAATTAAATTTAATTTGCGAGTATCAGGAATCTTAATGTGGGAAGAAATTGTAAGCATTTAATAACAGGAGCTCAATGCTATATGGTCATGAGATTATAGGTCAAAGTGCAATTATAGTTCTTTAGTGGTGTGAACTGTAATTTAGTATTTTATAAAAATTACAGAAATCACTGATAGTTTTCCATAATTGTAGATACTGCTATGAGGTTTGCTTAATTGCAGAAACCGCTGATACGTGTCTGTGTTCCACTAGAAGTCTTACTCATAATTACTTCGCAGGTCCTTGCTGTAGCGCAATATATGTGTGGGTAGGCTAAACCAGTTTTGTTACTTGTCTTTTAAGACTAAAGTTGTCTTGGTTCTGCCAGTATGAGTTTTTAGAGGATTATAGCCCACACTATATTCGGAAATCGCATAAGAAAATACAGTAGAAGATCTAACAAGAGATTCAACTCGGATTCAAATCGTAGTTAAAGATTCGATCGGTAAAAAGATATATTCTTCTAAATTAACTTCGAATGCACATGTTTTATTTTGATCGTTTGTCATCAAAAGTTTTATCTAGAGCCCATTTTGGCGATTGCTCGTTCAGTTAATTTTTTCCGTTAATCGTTTGCAAAAACAAAGATCTTGGCAGTCTTGCCTTCAACAATTGGTATAAGAGCCATTTTATTTTTTATTTTCGATTATCGGGACATGGTAGTTTTAAAATTGTTGCTAACTTTGTTTTGCAGGCGTTCTAATTCTAATTTTATGAACATCATTTATTTTTTATATTTGATTGAATGGTGTGAATGATGATTATTTTTTTAATCACAGAGGTTGACCGTGATAGATTGAATGTGAGCCTTCGGGACATAAGATCGATGTAATAGCTAGTTTCATATTTTTAAATACCTATTTAGATTATTTAAGAATAGGCTGAATATGTCCAAAAACACGAAGAACGGAGGCGGCACCGGCAGTGATTCGGGTTTTAACGGGCCACAGATCGCAGTAGGTTTTTAATAGTTTTAAATATTTTTTTTTGATAAATTTTTTACAGTATTTATGTATAAAAAATATCATAAAAATAAGTCAAAACAGCAAGAAAAAATCACCAAATTTTCCCGGTTCCGGCGGTTTTGCCGGCGACAGTTCGGCGACGATTTTTATGATTTTTCAGCCTATTTTTGAGACTATTTTTTGAGAAGTTTTTTATACATAAAATAGCAGTAAAATATACCTCAAAATACGGTGAAAAACAAAAAAAATGGGTCAAACAGTGCATTAAAAAAGAAAAAAATAGTAGCGGTTTTTTTTTTGTGGCGGCGCCGCTACAGCAACAGCTTTCAGGCAGTTTCTTGACAATTTTCTAGGCTGTGTTTGAGTAAATTTGTTGACAGAAAGATTTTACTTTTTAAGAGTTTTTCAACGATATAAAATACGTTGAAAACGAAGTTCGGATGAGGTCGGAATAGCCTCAGGAAGTTGGCGGCTAAAGGTGGCGGCAGCAGCTTTGGGCAGTGATTTTGAAAAATTTTCGAGCTATTTTTGAGAAGGCTTTTTTTATAAAAAAATATTAATTTTTGAGATCTTTCTGTTGATATAAAGTACGTCAAAAATCGAGTTTGGGAAGATATTTAAAAAGCCCCGAAAAGTTGGCTGCGCAGTGCTGTGGTGAGTAACAGCATTTTTTTAGATTTGGGCTGTTTTTTCGACCATTTTTTTGCAAATTTTCAGCAGCTTTTTTGACAAAAATCCCATATTTTGACAGCTTTCCAACGATATGAAACTCGTAAAAAACAGAGCCTGAATGAGGTGGCAGGAGCCGCCTAAAGGCGGCGGCAAGGCGGCGGCAATGCGGCGCCGGCGGTGGCTGGTGGTGGTCCGACGGTTTCTCTCTTCCAGGGTTGCTTTGTATTTTTTTTTTATGTATACAAGACTAATATGATATATCAGTATATATCATATACTATTAATGATGCCTGATGCAATCAGGATACTGAATCAAATGTGAACTGAGATTGAAATAACTGATTCTCTTAGGGAGACTAAAACACCCAAGTGTTTCACTTGAATCATAAAATCAGGATATATGCATATATATATATATATATATATATATGTATATACTGCGTGGATGATTGCACATTTGTTTTATTTATCATGTTAATTTAATTAATTCAACAATTCGATTTTAATTATAATATTTTGTAATGAAAAATAAAATTAAGTTTTTTTAATTAATTAATTTTAATTAAATAAA
>JAOTRH010115000.1:0-15109 GCA_034768845.1 Heliamphora exappendiculata
AACACACACACACACACATAGATATATATATATATATATATATATATATATATAGAGAGAGAGAGAGAGAGAGAGAGAGAGCCTATCATCACCAATGCCATCATACCACAACCACCACAACTACAACCACCCATCATCACCACAACAACCACCACCAACACACACATAAAGAGAGAGAGAGAGGAATACCACCACCACCAACAGAGAGAGAGATAGAGAGAAAGAGGGAAATACCACCACCACCAACCGAGAGGAGGGGGGGGGGGAATACATATATCGTTATTTGTGTTTCGAGAGAGGGGGAGGGGAATACCTGTATCATTATTTATGTTTCTATTTTTTTTTCTTTTAAGGTTTCTCTCTACTCAAATCTCTTTCTTACATTACAAGCTTTATGTATAACGTAACAACACTGAAATGGATGAAGCGCAGTTCAAAAAAGACATGGATGGGAACGGTGACGAATTTGAATCAGATCGCAACAGATTTGGAGAGCGGCGAGAAGCGACGGCGATAAGGCGACGATGGGGGCGACCGCAACAATGAGGCGAGGGGGACGACGGCATTTCAAATCTCGTTCGGAGTGGAGGACGATGGAGATGGAAAACCAGATCCAGGCAGCGTCGAGGGACGACGGTGATGGCGGTGAGGGGAGGCAATGAGGGACGATGGTGATGGATCTGGTGGTGAGGCAACATGAGGGAAGGAGAGAAAGTGTGAGAGGGGGCTGAGCAAAGTGGTAACGAGCTTGGCATAAGGGCATATTTGTCCATCTCATAACTAAATTTAAAATAATAGAACTTGATAAAATATTAAAAAAGTGATTGGGATTTAATAGAAACAAGTCTCCTAAATGAGACTTCTAGTTAATTATCCCTATAATGAATGTATTGTATAACCCTAAATTTATTGTTCTTATTATTGTCTTATTTCAAAATTTGTTTCTTGTTGATATAATGTTGGCAAATAACATTACAGATTAATTAGCTTTTCGATTATATATCATTATTAAATTATTAATAAATGATTATTAACAATAATCTAATAGGATTTTAATATATTACATTATAACACACTATTATTAGATTTTAATCTAATAGGTCAACTATTATTTAATGATTCTTATTAAATAATAATCTATTAATACATTTTTATTTATAATCTAATGGTTTGTCGGCAAATAATAAGGATTATCAATGCCAAGTGTGTTATGATAAGGATTATCAAATACAGGTACCTATATTAGGTACTTATATTCCCTATCAGTTTCATATTTATTTATTAATTTATCTGAAAATAATATCAATAAAATTTAAATAATACTAAAAATCATTTTGATTAAGTTGCTGCGCAGGAATATAAACAAAATTCTAGATTTACGGAATAGGAATTTAAAAGGACATTTTAAATTCGTAGGAAATTAAGTAGGAATAGAATTCCTCAACAACTTTGATTTATTTATCTCTATCTTTAAATATTTAAATATTTAAATATCTTATCAAACCACTTCTTACTCATCTATATCACCCATTACTCTTTCAAACTCTTTCAAACTCTTTCTTCTTTATTTCTTGGTTTCTTTCCTTCATTCTTTTGCCCTAATTTTCTCTCGAATGGAAAACGAAAAAGAAATATCCGACAATCAAGAATTCAACAAGAAAAGAATGAACGTGCATGAGTTCCAGATACCAATATCAACATTCTCAAATCTTCAAGGAGAGAATGACAACGATTCGCTCACTCTGTCTCTTTGTTTGCGCCCCATGCGCCGCCCGCGGTTGTCGTCACCGGCACAACAACAGCAGCAGCACCTCCCCTTGCCGCTGCCGCCAACACCGTCGGAACGACTGCAAACACTTCTATCCCATCCACCGCCGACGCAACTTCCGCTCCAACTCCCCGCTTTACACCCAATGTTCATGTTGCCACCTTTGTTACCCCGACCAGTTTCCGACCCATCGTCATCCACACCCGCCGTGCACCGCCTGGAAGCTGGGGCGTCTCGGCCGCTGCGCGTTCGCCGCAACCCTCGACAGGCGCCGCGGGAGGGGAAGAGCGCCACCGTCCCGGCGCCATTCCCTTGGGCCACTACCCATCGCGCCACCGTCCACAGCCACAATTACCTGCTGTCGAAACAAATCTTTTCCATCACCGGCCAAGTTCAGTGCAAGCGCTGCGAGCATCGCTACGAAATGGAGTTCGATCTCCGATCGAAGTTCGTCGAAGTCGGAACTTTCATCGCCGAGAACAAGAGCACCATGCACGACCGCGCACCAGCGGGGTGGATGAGCCCGGTGCTCCCGACCTGCCGGTTCTGCTCGCAGGAAAACAGCGTGAAACCGATCATATCCGACAAGAAGAAGATGATCAATTGGCTGTTTCTTCTTCTGGGTCAGATTCTCGGTTGCTGTACTCTTAAACAGTTGAAGTACTTCTGCAAGCACACCAAGAATCATCGAACCGGCGCGAAAGATCGAGTTCTTTATCTCACTTATCTTGGATTGTGCAAACAGCTAGATCCCAATGGACCCTTTGATTGCTGAGATTGCTTGTTCTTTCATTTTCTTGAAAAACCTGATTCGTTAATCATCTTAATGTCTCGAGTATATAGTCCTTTTTCATCTGTTCTTTTGTGTAGAATCCAAATACCCCATTTGGACTTTTTTTTGTTTTGTTTTTGTTTTCTGTGTGCTTATTTTTATCTTTTAGATATGTTTTCATTGGCTGAATTATTGTACTCTTCAGAATTATTTCATTTGAGTAGAATTGAACAGATTATTGAGCATTGATTTTATTATAAAAATATGTCATTAATGCTTCAATACTGTTGTTGTCATAAAACTCATCCAACCTTTCGGTATTATGCAAAAGTAAATTCTACTTTTAATGTTTAATTATTTAATGTACATACATGCATGAAAAGAATGTTTAATTATGCTTTCCCGGTGAGAATAATGCAAATTAAAAAATTATGATTGGTTTTGTATACATATGTTCTTGTTTGCAATAATGACTTCACTTGCTTATTTAATTTTATTAATTTTTTGCATTGGCAATTTTTTTTCTTCATTATTTGGCCAAACTATTATACTTTTTTATTACTTTAATCGAGATGAGATGAAAAAATAAATTTTTTTTAGATAAATATAAAAACAGTTTAGAAAGAACAAAAAACAAGTTAAAATAACACAATAAGATAGGTTTTATGTTGCTTAATTATATATTTTCGTCTTTAATTAATTAATTTTATTTTTTAATTAAAGCTTATCATTTTTTCTATTCCTCTCGTCAAAACGATATGAAAAATACTTTGTAAAGCCTAACATGGAAAAAAATGCAAAAAAATAAAAGTAAACAAAAATAAAAAAATATCCCAAGCGGACCTATAAGGGTGTGTTTGTTTCATTTAAAGATGAGAATTACAATGAATTTTCATTCTAACCAAACCAACCGAAATTAGAATTTCCTCCAATTTTAATTGTAGAAATCTTCAATATATATCCCATCTACGTCAAAAATCCTCAATGTATATCCCATGTAAATATGTTGATCTTCTATCACGAAAATTCAAAAACTTTTAAAAAATATTTCAAAAATGCTATTTATCGAGAAAATGTATGCATAAAATGATTTATAATTTAAAATATAAAATCTTAGATTCACAATGTAGGCCACGGACAAAGTAAAATAGATAATCTTAGCTGATATGCCATTTTTTTTTGTTGATATTTTAGGGTGTGCTGCCTAACTTATATGAATCTTGATTCATTTTTAAGAAATTAATCTCATTGTCCATTGGCCAAGAGCTAATTAAATCGGGGCTTAGGCTAAGACCGTGTGAATTATCTTGGCCTACAAGAGTTAATAACGCTTCAAAATTTTTGAAAACGAAATTTTAGAAAAAATGAATTTCTAAATTTTACGCCTTGACTCTCAAGTCAACCTTCTGCGCCCTGTTTGTTAAGGGATTTGGATGGATGGATTGGATTAGCAAGGATGCATGTTTAAACCACTGTTTGTTTTGCAAATGTTGGGCAAGATTTGGAATCCCGGTGGCTTCCGAATCCCTGACAAGGGCATATTAGGAAATCTTGATGGAGTTGTTGTTGTTAGTCCAGCCCTGTTAGTTGGATTAACTTTTTCTTAACCATTTTGCCCCCGTTTGATGAAACCCTAGTCCCTGTTAGTCCAGTCCAGTTGGAGTTGTTATCAACGCCGACTGTTTCCTTCCTTCGTCGTGAACGGTGGCGTGGTGAATGGCAGCGGTGAACGACTGCGGTGCAAGCGCGCGATAGACGGCGTGATAAACAGCAGCGGAGGAAGTGGCAATAGACGGCGTGATGGTTGGTGCGATCGTCGGCCGCGGTGAACTTCACAAAGGCCGGATCCTTGCTCCGTTGTTTTATAATTTATTTAATACAAGAAAGATTTTAAAAGAAATTTTTTTAAAAAAATATAAAAAGAAAGATTTTAAATAAATTAATAAAAAATGAAACAAGTAAAAATTATGTAAAAACAATGCTATTTAAAGATATTTTTTAAATAATAATTATAAAAACATAAATAAGTAAACAAAAAATTTACACTACAAAAAAAATACCCAAACAAGGCCTTAATTGCACAAATGAATTGTTCAAACACCATAAGGGTAATGTTAGAAATTCATTAATTTAATTCAATTCCACACTATTTTATCGCACTAAAATTAAACATGAATTTCTATAATTCATCACTTAATTCTACTCAAATCAAACACATAAAAACTAATCACACCCCACTTCACTATTAATTTCATTCAATCTACAATTATTATCAAATGAGACATTGGACTTATGATATGCCCATTATTTTAGCCATTTACTTTGAAGAGGTTGCAATTTGGCAAATTATTAGGTACTCCCACATGACCATATAAGTGATGCGATATGGTATTCTCGATAAATAAATAATTACAATTTGATAAATTATTAGTTTTTAGTTATTTGCTTCCAAATTTTTTGGTCTTTTTTTTTTCTTTCACCTTTATGCTTTATTAGTCCAAAAAACAATCCGTTTAGACTCGAGACGTGTTCAATTATCATCCCCAAGCGTAACACATTAAATATTTTAATTATTAATTACCTTTTAAATTAATTTTTATGTTATTTTATATATCCAGTACATGACACATGTCCAAATAAAGATTATATTATACAAAAAAATATAAATTTTTATATTACTTTATATTTTTTAATAAATTTTTGTTATTTGATGTTCTTATTTGGGATCAAATGTAATGAGTATTCAAATATTTTAAATCAAATTTTATTCTCACTTCAACAAACCTATGAGTAATACAACAAATCATACTTAATTGACATATATAACCCAAGAATGTCGATTATGGAGGGACTAAAAAGTGTTTCCTTGGTTACTAGCTTCTGTTTATTGTTGCTTGAATACTATTATTTTTAATATACTTTGCTACTTTAACCGTTTAAAAAAAAAAAATGTCAATTATGGAGGGACATGACCTCTCAACCCTTTCCATTCACCATCTACATGCAACAAAAACACTTCTGACCTAAAAATAATTTTATTCCCCTTCCCATTTCTTCGTCTTTAAATTGTTTTCTTCATGTTGATTTAACCACTTATTGTGCTTTTTTTCTTCATTTAAGTATAATCTTGACTTAGATACATTTTAGTTATATTTAGGCTTCGTTTGTTTAATGGTGGAACATTTTATCTATTTTTTATTGTTTGTTTTGAAAATAATAACGCAAGGCATTTTATCATAGGAGCAAGACTAATTCTCATAAAAATAAAAAATAAAAAGTCATTTTTGATGAAGGTGGGGGGAGTGGAGGGATGGTGGTACCGTGGTACCAATCTATTGTATTAAAATAACGGCATATATTGATTGTTTTTTTTTTATTCGTTTTAGAAAATATTTTATGAGTATCAACTAAATACCCACAAAAAAAAATTATTTTTTGTAAAATATGTTTACAAGATTTTTTTTTTCATTATGAGTTATTTTATATTAAAACAAACTGAACCTTACAAAAAAAGATCAAATTATATTCTGAATGAAGAAAACGAATTACGTACATTGCTAGCAACATAACAAAAAAAAAAGAAATAAAATTATATTCTGAATTAGCCTATAAATGGAGGAGAAAAATTAAAAAAAAATTCAAAAAAACTCTCCCACCCATGATACCCTTGAATTAAGTGGAACAACAACTGTAACAAGCAACAAAATTGTTAGCAACAACAACGCGATAATAATTAATGAAAAAGTACAACATTCCCTCTCCTACTCAAACACTTCCCCATTTAAACTCAAATTTCCTAACAAACTCTACCTCTATCTCACCACTCCCTCAGCTATTCCCCAAGCCCTCGTTTTTGGAAAATTAGCTTTTTAATTTTTTGACTTAAATCCTCAAAAGTCAAAAAGACTTATTTTTCAACTCACAGCTTTTATCCTATTGACTTTTTGATTTTTTGACTTTTTTGATAATAATTTCTAATTTTACCCGTTGACTTTTTTATTTTTTTATTTTGTAAAATCTCATTTAGGTTGAATGACAATTTTAAAATTTCACATCTAGCTTCTTTAATTTTTTTGGTGACTTAAAAGTCACTAATTTTTTAATCAAAGGAATTTAAAATTTTTTAACTTAAAATAACTTAAAATTAAAAAATTAGCTTCAAACCAAGTTTGGCTTCAAATCAAATTGCCAAACAAACACTAATTAACATGTCTCATCTCTCCACTAGCTACCTCATCTATTCCCCCGCGTGCACTTCCAGTCAATCTTTTAGCTTTTATCTTTACACAGGTTTGCTCCAATTCCTTTTCTCATCTCTCATGTGCAAAACTTTATTAATTTTAGAAGATAAAAGGTATGTATTTTTTTTAGCTTTGTGTATGGTATTTTTTATATAATTTATCTTTGAATTGTCTGCGCGTTACAAACTGGAGAATTGTTCGGCATAATCAGGACCAAGTAAATTGACCCAATACTGATGACCCCGAACAGAATATGGGCAAAGTTCCTCACCGCCGAACTTACTGAAAACTCCTTATTCCGCCGCCGAACTCCTGTAATACCAAGAACACCGTTAGTGTCCTCCGGTCTGGTTTAACACGGAGGCACTCCGACGTTCAAATTAGATATCTCTCAGGGAGGTTTCTAGTTGAAAATTAAGTTAAGAATTGCGTACCTGTGGGTTGAGAGCGCCTCCCTTTATATAGGGATCAAAATCTCGTGAGGTTGAATCCTCTTAGGATTCTGCCTCTTATTCTTTAGAGATTGTTTCATATTATCTAGATCTGATTCTGATTCGTTTTTATCCTGTGTATTCGATCAAATCGTGATAGAAACCTTGCTGAGCTATCTTTCCTTTTAGGGTTGACATGGGCTTTATTTGGTTCGGACTGCTCTTTTCTGGGGTGGGCCGAACTCGTATGGCCCGAACAACTGGTGATTCGGACTTCTTTAAGTACTGGAGCAGTCTATTTTTGGATTGGCTTCTTTTTTGAGACTCTGGTCCCATTTATTTAGGTTGGGCCTTTAGACCCATAGTTTATATCCCTTCTCAAATTGTATACAATTACTAAATAGTTCCTCATATCTAGGCTTTTTTTCATTTTTTTGTATTTTGTACAAAAAACACTGAATTGTCGAAGTCTCTTTTGAATTGTCAAAATGTCGAGAGTCCAAGACTACATCAATTGTTGCCGATTTCAGGATAGTTTCTCTACAATACTAAATACTAACCATCTAACAAATAAAATAGCAAAAATTAATCGAGAGTGGTCTACAAAATAGGATTTGTCCCCCTCCTCATGATAATTCTTTAATTGCATATGCCCAAATATATTGTCTAAATTCGGGTTAAATCGTACAAGATTAATTAAATTTGGATAATCAAATCCGAATGTCAGAGTGTGTGGAGATGCACCCGTTATTTGACATAATTAATGACCGATAGTCGTACATCGATTTTAAGGAGACTTATCATGATGGTGATCAAAATCACCCATTTGGGTATAGGAGATATTTTAGAATTGAGACAATTCATATGCAATATTTTGGATTATCATTGAATAATTTTTCTGTATTTCTTTTTATTTTTTGCTTTTTATACTAAATTCACCACAAATAGTCTAAAAGCTTATAATAGTAATATTATCTAAAAACAATATCAGTTAATTGGTTAGTAAAAGTGATGACTCAAGCAATATATATATATATATGAATCAAATTAAATTTGTTAATTTTGTAGGAGTACTAAAAGCTTAGGATAAAAACATAACATGCTTAAACATATGCAAAACTTTTGAGAAAATAAATATTTTTAAAATAAAATAAAAATTAGATCATAATTAAATTTTAAAACATAAATAAAAATTAACTAAATAGGGATTAAATAAGAATTATTGGCAACCCTAAATATATGAATATACTGGTTGGCTGAAAATTGTTCTTAATTAATTCATAATCATAGATTAATCTTAATTCGTGGTTTAAAGTGTAATTTGTAATATAACCTGTTATCGAAGAATAATAAGGTGAATATGATTTGACGTTATAAACGGATACATTTAATAAGTTAATCACCTTATTACAATGTTCGTTCATTATGATTTAATTCATTAAATTAAAGCTTAAACTTAACAACCCCTAAATATGAATAACTAAAAACTACTGTTGGAATAAAATTTAAATTACACTAAAAATATTTCAAAAATGCTATTTATCTAGATAATGTATGCATAAATTTATTTATAATTTAAAATAAATAATCTTAGATTCAGGGTGTAGGCCTTGATCAAGTAAATTTGAATTATTTATTTTAAATTATGAATAATTTTATTAAGGGGATTTCAACTAAATGTTCAAAAAAATAAGTTTTAACGCGCAAGATCTATCAACAAAAATTTTAATACGCAAGTTCCAATTGCGTGATTTCTCCCGAATATATCTTACAAACAGATAAATTTATCTATTTGTATATTAACACAGATAATGCAAACAGCTAAATTTATCTGTTTGCATATCAACAGAGATAATACAAATAAATAAATTTATCTGTCTTTTTATTTATGCCTAACAGATAAATTTATCTGTTTGCATGTCAACACAGATAATGCAAATAGATAAATTTATTTATATTCTTTACACGCGCTTTTAATAAAAATAGATAAATTTATCTGTATTCTTTATAAATATTTTGAAAAAAACACAGATAAATTTATCTGTACTAGAGTATTTTTGTTTCAAAAGGACCTTGCACGTTAAAACTTTTATGAAAATAAATTATACTCGTTAAAAAATCTTTTACTAGATAAAAAATAGTAAACAGTTTATAAATTGGACTGTTCACCAATTTACCATTTTATTAATTACTTTTATGACTATATAACATTACAGAATTTGTTTAAGATATGTTTGATTTTTAACTACTTAATTGTAAATGTTATATTGGGCAGGTGATATGTCATTTTTTATTGATATTTTAGGGTGTGCTGGTGAGCTTATATGTACTTTAATTAATTTTTAAGCAATTATTCTCACCATCCATTGACGAAGAGCTAATTAAAATCGAGACTAAACCCGTAGGAATTATCTTGGCTTACAAAAATTGATAACACTTAAAAATTTTTGAATATAAAACTTCAAAAAAAATAAATTTCTAAATTTCAGGCCTTGACTCTCTTCGTTCAACCTTTTTGAGTTATGAAAATTTGCAAATTTTAAGTATCTACTTTGAAGAGTCAGTAATTTAGCAAATTATTAAGTATTTTATTTTCAGAATACCATGTAGATGATGTCACGTAGTACTCTCGATAAATAAATAATTTTAATTTGACAAATTATTAGTTTTCGTCTGCTTCTTAACAATTTGGTATTTCTTTTATGCTTTTACCTTATTATTTTATGAGTTATGCTAATCACCGCCAATTGAACAGTAATTAATAGATTAATAAAGATAATTTTTTTTTAATATCAATATATTTTTAGATATGAAATCTACCACTTTTACAGATATCAATATACTTTGCACATATATCTATATATTATATATCTCTGATCCACTGTCTATTGAGCATTAGTTAGCATTTTTCTTATTTTATTAGTTCAAAAAACAATTCATTCAGGCTTAAGGCGTGTTCCATTATCATTCCCAAGTCTTACACATTAAATATTTTAATTATTAATTAATTTGTATAATTTTAATGTTATTTTATAAATCCAGCACATCACACGTGTCAAAATAAAAATTATATTATATAAAAATATAAATTTTATATTACCTTATATTTTTTTTAAATTTTTTTGTCATTCCATGTTCTTATTTGGAATAGGATGTAACGAGTATTCAAATATTTTAAATCAAATTTTATTCTCACTTCAACAAACTTATTAGAGCTGCACAAAAAATCAAAAAAATTGATAATTTGGTTCGATTTAGTTCGATTCGTACGGTTCGATTCGATTTTTATTTGTCACAGTTCGGTTCTGGATTAAAATTTTTAAAAATCGTTCTGAACGTTCTGATTCTCAGTTCTTGTTTAATTTCACGGTTCCGAACCGAATCGAACCGGTATTGCTTAATATTAAAATATTCAATGTCTCCAGTATATAGAAAATATTTTTGCTTTAGAAAATATTTTCTTAGTATCAACTAAATACCCAAAAATAAAAATTAAAAGAGTATTTTTTGTAAAATATTTTTCATTATGAATTATTTTATATTAAAACAAACTGAACCTTACAAAAAATATCAAGATAATTGAAAAACTCTTGCTCCTGCGCTCTCTTATTTTCCCTATCTTTAAATATTTAATTATCATATCAAACCCATTTCTCACTCTTTATATTTCCCAGCATTAATATTTTTCAAACTCTTCCTTCTCCATTTCTTGCTTTCTTTCCTTCTTCATCTTTTTGCCTTAATTTTCTTCCAAATGGAAGACAAAGAAATATCCGATAATCAAGAATTCAACAAGAAGAGAACGAGCAATCACGATTTCAAAATACCAAGATCAACATTTTCAAATCTTCAAGCTGAGAAAGACAACGATTCCCTCTCTCTCTCTCTTTCTTTGCGTCCCCCGCGCCCACCGCGCCGCCCACGGTTATTGTCATCGACACATCAACAGCAGCAGCACCTCCCCTTCCCCCCGCCGCCGCCGACATCACTGTCAGAACGGCTGCAAGCACTGCTATCCCATCCACCGCCCCAACCTTCGCTCCAATTGCCCGCTTTACGCCCAATGTTC
This sequence comes from Heliamphora exappendiculata, assembly GCA_034768845.1. NCBI lineage: Eukaryota > Viridiplantae > Streptophyta > Magnoliopsida > Ericales > Sarraceniaceae > Heliamphora > Heliamphora exappendiculata. The sequence goes on from JAOTRH010115000.1 coordinate 11,282, forward strand.
ATGTCGCCACCGTTGTTACCCCGGCCAGTTTCGGACCCTTCGTTATCCACATCCGCCGTGCACCGCCCGGAGGTCGGGGCGTCTCGGCCGCCGCGCGTTCCTCGCAACCCTCGACAGGCGCCACCGCATCACCTCCCCTTGCCGATGCCGTCGCCTGCACAACAACTGCAGCAACTCCTCCCCTTGCCGCCGATACCATCACTGTTAGAACAACTGCCGCCATCACTGTCAGAACAACTGCAAGCACTGCTATCCCATCCACCGCCTCGACTTCCGCTCGAACTCCCCGCCTTGCACCGAATGTTCATGTTGCCACCTTTGTTACCCCGGCCAGTTTCCGACCCATCGTCATCCACACCCCCCGTGCGCCACCCAGAAGTCGGGGCTTCTCGGCCGATGCGCCTTCGTCGCGACCATCGACAGGCGCCGCAGGAGGGGAAGAGCGCCATCGTCCCGGCGCCATTCCCTTGGGCCACCACCTACCGCGCCACCGTCCACAGCCTCAATTACCTGCTGTCGAAACAAATCTTTTCCATCACCGGCCAAGTTCAGTGCAAGCGCTGCGAGCATCGCTACGGAATGGACTTCGATCTCCGATCGAAGTTCGTCGAAGTCGGAACTTTCATCGCCGAGAACAAGAGCACCATGCACGACCGAGCTCCGGCGGTGTGGATGAGCCCGGTGCTCCCGACCTGCCGGTTCTGCTCGCAGGAAAACAGCGTGACACCGATCATTTCCGACAAGAAGAAGATGATCAATTGGCTGTTTCTTCTTCTGGGTCAGATGCTCGTTTGCTGTACCCTTGGACAGTTGAAGTACTTCTGCAAGCACACCAAGAATCATCGAACCGGCACCAAAGATCGACTTCTTTACCTCACTTATCTTGGATTGTGCAAACAGCTTGATCCCAATGGACCCTTTGATTGCTGACATTGCTTGTTCTTGCATTTTCTTGAAAAATCTGTTTCGTTTATCATCTTGGAAAACTTATTCAATGTCTCCAGTATATAGTCTTTTGTCATTTGTTCTTTTCTGTAGTATCCAAATTAATACACCATTTGGTCTTTTTTTGGGTTTTTTTGTTCTATGTGCTTATTGTTATCTTTTAGATATCTTTTATGGGCTGAATTGTTGTACTTTTTTTAGAATTGTTTAAATTGAGTAGAATCAAAAGAGTAAATTTTTTTGATAAAAAAGAAAAAATTATAAACATAAATAATAAAAAATTTGATTTGTTTTAATTATTGTAGTTTGTTTTTATCATTATGTACTTTTTCGTATATTGGTTTAATGTTTTTTTTCGCCACCTTTCTTTATTCTCATTAGATCCTGTTTCTGTAATTCTATCCATTTCCGATTCGTCAAGTAATTAAGGTTTTATGTTCTTTAATTTAGCTCTACTGCTCTATGAAATTCACGTCCAAGGTGACTCTCCATTATTCCTTTTTATTAAAGAAATGTTATGAAAACTAAATGCATTTGTAAATTCGATATAAAATCGAATAAGAATGTACATTGACATAAGAACAAAATTAAACATTTTAGCAGAAAGACATTATTAAAATACATTGAAAAAATCTAAAAGGAAAATGATAAAAATCCATGACTATAACCGTACATTGTTGCATTCTTCAATAGTCAGTTGTAATGTCATCGTGGTCACACTCATCTCTTGCAAAAGGGTTTACTCGACGCGAGGGTAGTCACTTAATCTCAATTTTAGCATTATTACCGTCGATGTACTTTTGCCAATTTGATAGACGGTAGAAAATCGATGATGAGGAAAAAACTAACAAAAAAATAACAAAGCACATTACAAACAAAACATATTAAAAGAGAATCAAATGAAAGAAATGGGAGAAAATTGAAAAAGAAGAGGATTTTATATATATATATATATATATATATATGAGAGAGAGAGAGAGAGAGAGTACGCCCCCGAGCCCAAATCTTTTAATGAAAGCCTAATTGTTACACATTAGAGAGACAGGTAAAGGTAAATTTGATATACTCTTTTGAATGATTTTGATTGCTCTCTATCCAATCAAAACCGAGGATTGTCGAATCTCAGATTATATACCATTTTTGAAGTTTTAATTAATGTTGGCATTGTGTAATTGTCGTGCAATAAAAAGGACATTCATATGATTATCCTTGCCTATATAGTACAGATTATTAAACATTGATTTTATTAAAAAACAAAACATGTCATTAATATTTTAATAATGTTGTTGTCTATTCAGATAAAACTCATCCAACCTTTCGGGTAGTGGCAGGAATTCTACTTTTAATGTTGTTTTATTATTTAATATACTTACATGAATGAAAAGGATGTTTAATTATGCTTTCCCGGTGAGAATAATGCAAATTGAAAAATTATGATTGGTTTTCTATACATATGTTCTTGTTTGGAATAATTACTTCACTTAGTTTATTTTGTTGATTTTAGCATTAGTAAATTTTTTTCATTATTTGGTCAATCTATTATTCTTTTTTATTACTTTAATTGAGGTGGGTTAAATTATTTATTTTAAATCATGAATGATTGTATTAATAACTCTTATGACTATATAACATTACTGAATTTGTTTAAGTTATGCTTGATTTTGAACTACTTGTAAATGTTATTTGCACAGTTGATACGCTATTTTGTTTTATTTGATATTTTAAGGTGTGTGTATCAGTATATGCGTACCTCAATTAATTTCTAAGAAATTAATGTCGATGAACACTAGTAGAGAGCTAATTAAAATGGAGGCTAAGCCTGTATGGAAACATTATCTCCGCCCACCAGAATTGTTAACATCTAAAATATTTCAAACATAAAACTTTAGAAAAAACAAATTCCTAAATTTTTGGCATTGACTAACAAGTCAACCTTTTGGAGTTATAGTAATACTATGAATCCAGAAACGAAATTCAAAAAAATACCTAAAAAGTGATTTAAATGGTTGAAATTTATTAAAGTGTGTTTCACATTTTATTAAATATGAATCTCAACAATTCAGATTACTTTCTGAATATTTTTTCAAATTTCGTTTCTGAGTTCATAGCATTACTAATTTAAATTTGATTACCTATCATGTCCCTCGTACTCTTGAGTTTTGGGTCATCTTTGAACATTTATATGCATTTCCATGGATGACATGGTTTAGAAAATACTAGTTAAAAATGAGCAAATAATATTTCAAAACTAAGATTGTTTTAGAAATTTAGTAGAAATTCTTACTTTATTGGAAAATGATTTAGGAAATTATTTTCTAAATTCTTGCATTAATTTAGTATGTCTAGTATATAAAAAAAATGGATACGAAATGCTTTTTCGTGACCAACCAACACTATAGAATTAGACTATTTCGATAGAAATATGCATTGTTTAGCTACGCTGATACTATTGTTGTTTATCATTTATTCAAAATAGTGTACGTGATTATGTTTATTTTTATTTTAAACTTATCATAAAATATCTATAATTCTTTCAACAAAACGAGTTTATGTTTGTTTCTCACTCATTCGCTCTCAATTGTTCAATTATCATAAAATATCTATAATTCTTTCAACAAAACGAGTTTCCATGCTAGTCCCCTGCGCCCGCAGCCTCAGTGGGAAAATCTCCGAGCTGTAGACCCACGCGATGGGCCCCAGCGCGATCGAGAACGACGCTGCCAAAGATAGCACCGAAGCGATTGCCAAAGCAAGGGCCCACGTTACTTTCCCGTCCGTGTGATCTATGATCGTCAAAGAAACTCCTAGACTCGCGAGGGACACGATCATTCCCCCGACGCTGCTCAGAAGTAACGGTCTTCGCCCGACCCGGTCAAGTAAAAA
>JAOTRH010115011.1:0-15108 GCA_034768845.1 Heliamphora exappendiculata
TAGCCTCAAAGCGACAAAAAGAGCAGCGAAAAGGGAAGAGGGTGCTTACTAGCTTCTGGAAACAATGCTCAATCGCCGGTTTTTGGAAAAGAACTTCGCCGGAATCTGGGTGTGAGTTCACCGAAAATCGTAGAGGGAGGGGTGTACAAGAAGTGTGAAACGGTAAAAAGAAAAGAAATGGTGGCACTATAAGCTTTTATACCCGTCGTTTGAAACGACAGGCGCATTTAATGTGCCGTACGATGAAACGATGTGAATAATCATTAAGTGGCTGTCATCGTCTCCATGCGCCACTCATGATGCGCCACGTCAGCATCTAAAGACTCGAGGCCAGCCGTAACCATTCATGACGGGATGCCAAGGGGTTGGCCACCCAACCATCACACGGAGGCCTGATCAGGGCCCTCCAAACAAATCCAGCACCCCTTGGTACTCTAGTTACTCAGCACATGTACCGAACAGTACAGCCGGACATACACCATACAAAGGACTGACGACCGAGCAAATAGTCAAAACTCTGGCTCTTGACCGAGCAGATCAGCCGAGCAAGAACTAGAGCTGGGGGCAGTTGAGGGTGGACAAAAGTATCGGACCTAGGGCCCAAACCAAACAGTTGGGACCTAAGACCCAAAAAGGAAGACCAACCCGAAACGAATTTGCCAAAGTGCTCGAAGAAATCCGGACCCACTATTGTTCGGGCCTTGCTAGTCCGGCCCACCCCATATAGGGTTAGCCCGGACCAGGGGAAGCCCATGTCGGCCCCTCAATAGGAAAGATATCTCAACAAGATACCTTCCCCAATATGGTTTTGGTCGGATGAAAAGGATAGAAGCAAATCAGAATCAAATCACATCAAGATATGAAACAAATCCTAACTGGTAGGAGGCAGAATCCTAAGAGGATTCAGCCTCCACCAGTCTTGATCTATATATAAAGAGAGTCACCCCTACACCACCAGGTACGCAATTCTTATGCCCAAAAACTCTTGCTTAGAAACCTCTCAGAGAGATATCTAACTTGAGCGTCGGAGTGCCTTCCGGTCATAACCGGTCGGTAAGCGCTAACGGTGTTCTTGGTGGTTGCAGGTATTTGGCGGTGGAACAAGGAGCGTCTAGTGAGTTCGGTGGAGAGGAGTCCGTCCCATACTCTGTTCGGGGTCATTAGTATTTGGCCAGTTCATCTGATCCTGATTGTGCCGAACAAACTGAGTCAGTTTGTACTACGCACAGGTATGCATGTTTCTAAAAATACATGTTGGTGCAAAATATTTAAACAGATTACTTAAACTAAAACATGTAAACTCATAATAACTATATATATATATATATATATATATAAATAATTAATTAATTATAGGCCAGGATGCCACAATCATTCTTTAATTTTTTAACTCTCTCTCTCTCTCTCTCCCTTTGAAGTGCAGAAGATTTCTATGGCTATATATTATTATTTATTTCTTTGACATTTTATGGTTCTTTTTCCTTTTTATATTTTATTTATTAATTTTAAAATTACAAAAATTCACTTGAGTTTTTCTTAAATAATTCCATATTTGTTTTATATTAAGATATTCTAAAAATTCAAATTATTAGTTTTTTTATATAAAATTAGGATATTGCAGTACCAGCCAAGGCATCTTTGACGATCTAGTCAACGTTTAATGTGCAAGAAATGTTAAGAATAATCATAAATAAATCACGAAAAAGAAATTTTATGTGGTTCGACAATTTGTCTACGTTCACAGGTGAAAAAATTTAATATGTGAAGAAATGATTATAAATCACTAGAGTCTCATAAATTTTCTCACTCAAACAACTTCACACATAAATAATATGAAATTACATTCATATTTATATGAGATAAATAAAGACCTAATCAAATTTTACTTGTGCTAATTATGTTTAAAATTAATCAAATTTGTGTAAACTCACATTCTTTAGAACTCTTTAAAATGTCAAATTGTTTTAACTAAAATTTAGTAAATAGACTAGAAGTTCATTTCAACTCAAACAGAATTTAAGTTAAAATTCTCAACAATCTCCACTTGGTGAGAATCCATCTCCTTAATAAATAAACATATCAATGCTGCTACCAAATGCACTAAAAATACTCAAATTTCTAAAACAAACAAATCGACAGATTTAACTCTACCTTCAAATGTGCTTTGTGGTGCCAAATTCACCTAAAGTGATCAAAATTTTAAGTCCAACATATTGGCAGATTGATACTACCACCAAATGCGTTTTGAAACACCAAATTGCACACAAATGCGTCAAATTATAAAAATTGAACAAAATATAGGTAGATGCACGTATCACGTCCAAATCAAATGTAAACCAGGTAGAGCAGCCACTCAAATTATCAAATTTTTTCAAGTTCAAACCGTATTGAAACTTGACCGAAATGACACATCTGGTAATCCAAACTACTAGTGTATCCTCTATCAACAATGCAACTGGATAACTGACACAAAATTCATCTATTGATAAATTTCATATGAGAACAAACTCCACCTAGAGATCAAACTACCCACGATAAACAAAATAGATTCCTTTAGACCAATAAAACATATAGTATCCGTTACAAAGGCCTCTGACCTTTGACTTCTTTAGAGGATTCAAATAGACAAATCTTTGAATATAAATCAAATAAGCAAATAACTAACTCTAACCCAACAAACAAAATCATTGGCAAATTCAAATTCTCAAGTTCCACCATAAACAATATTCAGTGCTTGAAAACGACTAAACTAACCGTTTTTACGCTCCAATAAGACAAAATAGAATTTTAAAAGCAGAACTGGTCAAATATAATATCACGGTAGAATTCAAAACAGTAAAAACCGGTGGAAACAAACTTGAACCATCCAAAATAGTGCCAAAAAAAAAGTTGAATTAGCCCTAAAAATCAAAACTGAACTGAGAAAGTAAAGTGCAGACACGCGGCCTACACGAGCTAGTTGCAGAGGTGCTGGTGGACAAGTAACAGACCTAGAATACTCAGTTTAGTGTGCGTTTGGTGGATTTAAAATATGAGCATAGACTTAAATGGCATTTATGGGTGCATTTGAACTTCGTTTTTGACATACAATATACCGTTGGAATCCTTTCGACAAGACTAAACTTTCAATATATTCAAAAGAAATTTTTGACCACTTCAAATTTTGTGCAGAGAGCAAAAATGCAGTTTTAACTAAAGCTCTGATACCACTTGTTGTGCAAGAAAGGCCCAAAATAATCTTAAATAAACCACAAGAGACAAATTTTACGTGATTTGACAATTTGCCTATTTTCACAGGTGGCAAATTTCAATATGTGAAGAAGGAATTACAAATCACTCGACTCTCATAAATTCTCTCTCTCAAACAACTTCACACACAAATAATCTGAGACTACATTCATATTTATATGAGAGAAATAGAGATCTATTCTAATCATACTTGTGCTAACTAAGTTTAAAATTAAACAAATTCATGCAAACCAACACTCTTTAGAACTTTTAAAAAGTTCAAATTGTTGTGACTGAAATTTAGTAACATGATAGACTATAAATCTATCACAATTCAAACATGATTTGGGTTAAAATTCTCAACAATATTATAGTAGAGTAACGGCTACGTAATTGAGTGAGAGAGAGAGAGAGAGAGAGGAGAAGATGATAATGATACCTGAATTTTTCCCGTTTTACTTTTAACCTCATTCTCATCCTACGTGGCAGATATGCCATGTGCACAGAGGCAGAACCAGAAATTGAAAATTGGAGGGCTAAATAAGAATATTTTTTTTGCCTAAAGATTTAAAATATCCAATTTCCATTAGAGAATAAAACAATTACAATAATGTAAAGGATAAAAAATATAACTAAAATATATTTAGTTTCAAAAATATATAAATCTGACTAAACATCACATTTATACATTTAAATCCCATTATCTATTAAAATAGAACTTGATGTTCTTTCAAATATCTAAACTCTTCTATGATTGACTAAATACTAAACTTTCTAGCAATTTCCTGTTTAGTGGTGAGGAAAAAACCACAGTTCTAGGTTGACCGCTCGAGCAGGCTAGCACGGTGTTGGTCTCGGGCTAGTGATAGCTCAAGTGATTAGGTATCTGCTCGAGCGAGTTTGTATGCAGGAGGTATTGGGATAGGGGATGCTCGAGCGGTCAGGGGTCCACTCGAGCGGATCGTCGCGGAATAGATTTTTCTATGCGGCGGCTAGGGTCATGCTTTAACCCTAAGAGCACTTTTGTTTAGTGCGTATCCTTATGTTTTAGCCTAGAGAGACTGAGAGAAGGTCAAGATCATCATTCCCTTGTAATCCTCCAATCAATATAGTGAAGTATGATCCCATAGACGTAGGCATGGCTTGTCGAGCCACGTAAATCTTGTGTGTGATCGTGTGATTGCTTGTTTTGTTCTTTCTTCGTTATCATTCCGTGGTTTGTGCCTTCGTTGTTGATCTTGTACGAAATTAGTGATCACGTTCTAATCCTCAACAACTAGTATTAGAGCTTTGGGTTAGGAAATTGACGAATACACATGCTAGAAGAAGAAAGATTGACAGGAATCGAGAAGTTCGATGGTTCAGACTTCGGATATTGGAGGATGCAGATAGAGAATTATCTGTACGGGAAAAAGCTACACTTGTTGCTCTTGGGATCCAAACCAGATGGCATGAAGGATGAAGATTGGGCGTTACTTGACAGGCAGGTGCCGGAGGTTATCAAATTGACGTTGACCTGGTCAGTGACATACAACGTAATCAAGAAGAAGACTACAACAGACATGATGGCAGCATTGTCAAGTATATATGAGATGTCGTTGGCAAAAAACACGGTACATCTTGTGAAAAAGCTATTCAATCTAAAGATAGCTGAAGGTACACCTGTTGCACAACATCCGAACGAATTTAATACTATCACGAATCGGTTGTCTTCAATAGATATCAATTTTGATGATAAAGTCAGGGCCTTGATTGTGTTGTCTTCACTGCTAAATAGTTAGGAGGCTATGAAGACGACAGTAAGTAACTCTACCGGTAAGAATCAGCTGAAGTATGATGATGTCAGAGATATGATATTGAGCGAGGAGGTTCGCAGGAGAGATTCAGGAGAGATATCTAATTCGGGGTCAAATGCCGGTATGACTTTGAATGTTGAAGCCTGAGGTAGAGGTAATGACAAAAATCAAAACAGGGGCAAGTTTAAGTACAAAAAAGGCAAATGCAAGTCCAGGTCGGGACAGAAGGATGAATGTTGGGGTTATGGCAAGATTGGCCATATCAAGAAGAACTGTAGGGAGCAGAAGAAGAAGGCTGACAGTGAGTCAGCCAATGTTGTGACAGAGAATGTTCAAGGCACTTTACTCATATCAGTGGACATTCCTATTGATTCTTGGGTGTTGGATTCAGGAGCATTCTTTCACATGACAGCACATCAAGAGATTATAGAAAATTATGTTGCTGGTGACTTCGGCAAGGTATATTTGGTAGACGGGAAGGCTTTGGACATCGTGGGTACAGCCGATGTGAGTGGCACGTGAGTACTAGCGATGTGAGTAGCTTTGGACAGTTAAACGCAGAAGGTCATTCAGTGACCTATGTTAGTAGCACGTGAAAAGTCACCAATAGAGCTATCGTAGAGGCTCGAGAAACAAAGACATGTACCCTGTAGATGACTTCGAGTACAAGGGACACAGTGGCATTGGCAGGCTGTGGGTTAGACACGAGCTTATGGCATCGTAGGCTGGGACACATGAGCGAGAAAGGGATAAAAATGTTATAATATGAAAGAACATATACTGGTAGTGTGTACCCTCATAGAGAAGCATACACACATATTTATTAACTTAGGAAGGACTACAATAACTATTATGGACATACACATAGGATAACATAATATATTAATATATAGATTAACACCTCCCTCATAGGAATGGCAACGGGGCAGATCGGGGTCAGAATTTAGGTCTATCATCCTTGATCCCCGATCTTATTATGCTCCGTTGTCCCTTCCCTGCTCCCCGCCGGGGAATAAATTTTGCTCTCCATCTCCGCCCCCAACGGGGAGTTCCATCCCCGTCCTCGTCCCCGATCCCCAAAAAATACATACAAAACAAAAAGTATTCAAAGATAGCAAATCTCTGCGAAATCAATCAAAATTTATACAAAAGTTAGACAGAAAATTTAGTGCTCTTACCTAAGATTATCCATGAGGTTTTGCTAAATTTTGTTGCCTGGTTGAGCTATTTTATCCCAATACCAAACCACTTTCAAGCATAGTAGCACACAATTAAAGAGGAAATAAATGGACTGGTGGCAAAAGTTGTTTACAAACAAAACTACCAATGCACAGTAGCACATAATTCCAGAATTCAGCTGTCCAGAATGCCCAAATTGCACTTCAACCACAAAAACCTGCTCCTGGGAAGTCTTTGCCAAAACTATTGAAATTAAACTAAGAATTAACAAGAAGTTCTCACAACAGCAAATAAAACATGATTTACAACCCATCCACAATACTAAGACAGCCAATTAGCAAATCTTCCTTCTTTTTCTCAACGAATGATTCTCAGACTATATTTTTATGTAAACAGGTTCTGAAAAAAAATAAAAACAAGTTCAAAGCACCAAAATACCAATTAAAACTACCAATGCTAGATTTTGTTTCTCATCATTAAGTGTAAAAAAAGGAAACTTGTTCAATGTTCAAAATAGAGCTTTATGATGGCAAAACATAGCAGATGACCTAGTGGCAAAACACAACAGTAAGCAAGATGGCAGCAACAAAAATTGGGAGCAACCGAGTAGGTGGCAAAACGCAGCAGTCAGCAACATCAACATGTGAGGGCACTACATAAAAATAAAGAACAGCATCAGTACCAAAAAGTACTACAGCCAAGTGATGAAAAGAAAAGAAAATTCTTACCTCAACCAAATGACGAAAATAAAAGAAATTCTTACCTAATCTATCACTGACATTTATCACGGCCGAAGATGCATAGTCCCAACATCTTTGTCAAATTTTTGTACCATGTTTATTGACATTGTCTTAACCACCTCATTTGAACACAAGATCCACTGAGACAACGCAATTTTGATCTCACAAACCTTTGAAAAAACAAATTTGTAGTTGGATACTTTCTACCACTAAACAATTCAGTGACATTGCAAAATATTTTTAATCTTCCACAAATTTCTTTGGCAAACTCCCAATCACTCTCTCTTGGTAAACTTCTATATTGGGACTCACAATGTTTTGGGAGAGAGAAAACATTCTTGTATTCTATGGCAGTTTGAAGCATCAAATAGGTAGAATTCCATCTTATAGCACAATCAAGAGACAATTTCTTAGAAGAAATAATGCACAATTGACGCGTAGCTTCTTCAAATTTCTCCTCTCTTTTTGGTGTTGCTGTCCAATAAACAACACTGTCTCTAATTTTCTCAATTGCTTCATTGATCACTTCTAAACCATCTTTGACAACTAAGTTTAATATATGAGCAGTACAACGCATATGAAATAAACTTTCACCAGACAAAGAGAATCAGGATCCAACTTATCTAAGAAAATTAAAATCATTGCATTATTACTAAAACAATTGTCAATAGTAATGGTTGAAAGCTTTCTATCAACGTTCCAATAAAAAAAAGTCTTCATCAACATGTCAGACAAAACTTGTGTTGTGTGTGGACAAGGCACATGTGCAAATCTAAATAAAAAAGTAACAGAAATAAGAGTTAATAAATGAAAAATTAATAATTAAAACATAAAGTACAATTGTAAAATAGTAAATTAGTAAATTACCGTAGAATACGACTTTGTAATTTTCATGAATCATCAATGAAGTGGCCGATCACAACCATAAATCATCTCTTCTGATTGCTAGAAGTCCACATATCGGTCATGATTGCAATTCTAATTTGGTTTTTTTCAATCACCTTTATTGTCTTCGCCTTCTCAAAGTCATATATTTTGAAAATATTCCCCTTAATGATGTTTCGAGAAACCATTTTAAATAATGGTTGAAGAGCTTGTGAATATCTCTTAAAACCAATGTGGTCGACAATGGAAAGAGGATATTCATGCAGAATTACCATATTAGCAAGCTCTCTTCTAGCAAACTCTTGGTTGAAAGTGTAAGACTCAAGTTTTTTCTTTTCCTCCTATTTCATAAGGTTTGTTATTAAAATCTTTTAACCCATATCAGCCTTTTATAATGATCATGTAAATGTGTAGTCCTATTTTTAGATGATCCACCAAGTTATTTTTTCCAGTAGTTACAAATGGTTTTATCCAATTCATTAATATATTTTTTTCTCAAAATGCTGCTAGACAATACTCCTCTTTCTATTTCCTCTGACATACTGATATTCTTCTTCCTCAACACTATTTTATTTACAAGTGGAGGATTATTAGTTTTTGTATCTGACCTTTGAACATGTGTTAGTTGTTGAGTTGATTTTTGGGTAGAATCAACTGGAATTGTTGAGGAGACGCATTCTAGCGAGGATATTTTGTTGTCTAAAGAGAAAAAAAAATACTCAATCTATCAAATACTATTACAATAAAACAAAAAATAAATTTAAATAAAAAATATGCAGATGAGGACGAAGATCAAGTGCATATCAACCAAAGCATGGGTTTTCTTTATTTCCGAGCAGGTTTTTACCCCCATTCATATACCTCTCATGAGTTCTGTCAATCCCATCTCAAGTTTGCAAGAAGGACTCAAAAACTAAAAGGAAAAATATTTATAATTTTTTTATTTAATTATTTTCATAACTTCCCAGATAGAGTAATTGAAAAATAAAAGCCCATTCAATTTCTTCTTATTTTTTTAATAGATCTTTTTGAAAATTTATTTTTTTTTTATTTTTTCAAATTAAGACACAACATAAAACTTTGACCCAACAATGAAAAAATCCATTAAAAACAAACAACAAACAAGAGATGATTTATTCGTCACAAGCCAGAAAGAATGGTCAACAAGCAAACCTTGAAGGTATCCCAAAGCTACAGCAAGTGCCCACTTCTAGAGTGAAGGAAGAACCGATTGAAGCTAGTAGTTGTCAAAGTTTGAAAGCTGGGAATGCCAAAGAGAACAGTCATCTAACGAGTACAAGAACCGATCAATCTAATCTTCTGCAATCACACACTCGTCACTCGTACTCGGTAATCTCGTTGGCGGCGTTGGTCTTCAATGTTCTTCGTAGATCGATCGGTGGCGACGGCGTTGCCCCTCGTTAAACCACCGGAAATTAATGAACAGTCTAATTTATAGGTGGTTTACTGTTTTTCATCGAGCATATGATTTTTTAACGAGCAAGATCCATTCGCATAAAAGTTTTAACGCGCAAGGTCTTTTGTGACAAAAATACTCTAGAACAGATAAATTTATCTATGTTTTTTTAAAACATGTATAAAGAATACAGATAAATTTATCTGTTTGAGAAAAATTCTCAAACAGATAAATTATCTTCAAACAAATAAATTTATCTGCAAGAAAATACTCAAACAAATAAATTTATCTGTTTCAGAAAAATACTCAAACAGATAAATTATCCTCAAACAGATAAATTTATTTGTTTATAATTTATTTGTTTGAAGAAAATACACAAATAAATAAATTATTCTCAAACAGATAAATTTATCTGCAAGAAAATACTCCAACAGATAGATAAATTATTTTTAAATAGATAAATTTATCTATTTGAAAAAAATACTCTAACAGATAAATTTATATGTTTGAGCAAAATGCTCAGCCTCCCTCTGCTTTGCCTCCGCCCACATCGAGCCCATGCCCTGCGATAGATTGGGGAAAGGTGGAGACGATCGAGATGTGGAGGAGAGAGAGAGAAATGTAGAGGGTGAAGCTGCGAATCCTGCGAGTCTCCATGTTAGCGATCATGGAAATTGAATTTGGTTTTTTGGGGTCTATGATTTGTTTTTCATTCATGTGAAGATGTCGTCTCGCTAATAGAGAATTTAAGCATATTCAGCCCTGGCGAATAAGAAGCTAAAGGAGGAGGAAGAAGTGTGATATATATATATATTTTCTGCAATTAGAGGATGAGGGAGAATTTCGTGAAGATTAGGGATGGAGGGTGTGAGTTGCAAGAGGATGGTGGTTAATAGAGTTGTTCAGAGTCATTTTGAAGTGATTTTCGCATATTTTGGGAATTGTGGTGTTCAGCCTTCGAGGTTTTAATGGAGAATGAAAATGGAGCTTGCACACCATAAATACTAACGAAGAACCAGTGAAGATCTCAAGTTTACTTGATCTACGGTTGCCGACGATTGCGAGGTCTGCCTGCGCTTCCATCGTCATATTTGTTTGAAGGGTATTTTCGAAAGAAATCGCAATTGAATTTTGCGCGTTAAATTTTTTGTTGATGGATCTTACGCGTTAAAATTGTAATATATAGTAAAGTGCTGAATGATGAAACCCTGTGATTAAATGAGTATATATACTAATGGCAAAATTGTAATATTAGTCAAAAGTTTGGGTAAAAATATAAATCTATATGAAAAACTAATCGGAGAAATTATCGATGGTTATTCGGGGCGGGGATTGGGGTTAGATTAGGGCGGGGATCTATATTACCAACCCCACCTCACCCCCGAACGGGAAACTTTTTTTCTCTCACTGAACCCGATTCGAAACCAAAAAAATGCCTATTCTCGAGTTTTTCGGGCCGGAGCCGGGGCGGTGCTAATTGCCATATCTACTCCCTCAAGTTGGAGTATAGATATATATCATGCCCAACTTGTTACAAATATACTGAACACGAGACACAGGTAAAGCCTTAGGAAATAAGCCAGCAAGTTGTTCACCATATCGAATAAAACTAAAATCGATAGTGCCTTTCTTGTGCTCATGTTAGATGAAATTACAGTCTATCTCGATATATTTTGTTCGCTCATGAAAGATTGGATTAGTAGCGATATAGATAGCAGACTTATTATCATACCATAACTTGGTAGGACCCGTAAGTTGTTCATCGAACTCAGTGAGAAGCTGTCGAATCCATATAATCTCATACGTGACCAGCGCCATAGATCTATACTTTGCCTCAGCACTGAACCTCGACACCACATCCTGCTTCCTGCTTTTCCACAATACTAAGTTCTCACCGACAAAAACAGAGAACCCTGAGGTGGACCTCTTATCAATAGGATACCCTGCCCAATCCGCATCAGAATAGCTTTCGGTACGGAAGTGTCCCCGACCACAGAACTGTAGGCCCTTCCCAGGATTGGAATAGAGGTACCATAGAATACGAACCACTATATTCCAATGTAGGGCTCGAGGATCAGACATGAACTGACTTATGACACAGACAGGATAAGCAATATCATGTCTGGTCATGGTGGTAAAATAATTAAGTTTACCCACCATGCGACGATACCTGTCAGGGTGAGGAAATATATCACCGTTACCTGTAAGAAGCTTCACACTCGGATCTGTCGGGTGTCTACACTCTTTGCATTTAGAATGCTTGCATCCTACAAAATATCAACCACATATTTTCTTTGAGAAACAAATATCCCACGTTTTTCTCTGACTACCTCAATTTTCAAAAAATACAGCAGATGCTCAAGATCTTTAATTTGGAACTGTGTTTGCAGAAAGACTTTCAAATCACTAATCTTAACACTGTCATCGCCAGTGATGACAATATCATCAACATAGACAACAAGAAGAATACATTCTGAAATAGCTTGACGAAAGAACACTATATTGGAAAGTAGTTTTTTTTTTAATAGAGAGGGATTCTAATTATTGGAATAAAGTAGAAAAATAATATGTAAAGCTCATTCATATTATCACATTTAATCTTTATATACAGTATACTTTATCTAATGGTTTTAAGGGCATCTTCAAGGGTCTCTCTATTTGGCTCTTTAGCTAATTTAAGGAGAATGATTGTATTTGCCGCCTCCAATGGAATACCTATTAGACTCATTAAAGTTTTAGCCTAAATTGTTCCTTATATTGGGGGAGCTAAATTCAATTTCATATATATATTAAAATTGTATATAATATGTCTATAGGTATTTGTTTAATGAATTAAGTTGAAAATGAGATATGAATGGATCTTATTTATAGATAGAGACCAATTAAGTTGTCATGTTTTGAATTTTAACAAATAAATTATCATATTTTGAATTTAAAAATACTAAAAAATTCATAACATCCTAAATTATAGAATATGATTGGAGTTACAAGTAAAAAAATTGACTACCTAAAATAGCTTAGCTATTTTATAAAATCATCTAATAAAAGTTTAAATAGTGTGGTTGAAGATGCTCTAATACAAGAGTTTTTTTTTAGAGACAGCCACTCATTTCATTAACTAGTGGTGTTGCTTGAATTTTCTAGATGAAGAAAAACAAAATATTCTTTCAATATGTATAGTTCTTAGTTTTAGATTAGAAGTTATTTACATTGTATCACTAGAGGTGTAAAAACGGCTTGTGGTTCGTTCGGGACCCGTTACCGTGTAGGCCTAGCTCGGCTTGAGCCTATAATCTTAATTTTCAGGCCTGAGCCTCCTTCTCAAAGCCCATGAGCCGACTCGGCCCCGAGACCCGTTGCCCCAAAGCCTGCCCACAGACGCACCCAAAAATTAAGAATAGTTTGGTGCAACTTTAAGTTTGTGATTTGGTACTGCACATTTGCTGCAACTTTACTTAATATAGATTTGTTTGTACTTTTTTTTTTTTTTGTGGGTTCCTTTCTGGTTCTGGGCAATGGAAAATCTTTTAAGAGTTGGATTTTAGGCCAGTTTTGGAATAAGGCCTGAGAGATTGAGCTTGTGTTTGGCATAGTTTCTTTTGTAGATTTTTTGGTTTTTTAATTTTTTTATAAAAAAAATAAGTGTGAAAAGATATAAAAAATTAATCAATTACAATAGGATGCCAAATTACTAGATTTTTAAGAAACTTTCAAATTAAAAAACCTTTTAAAAAAATTAGACCAAACTTTAGAACAAATAGTCTAATAAATGGGATATTAGCGTTCAAAATTTTATACATTGATTCTTGTGGAGTTAATTTTTTGAGTAGATTTTAATTAGATTTTTTGCTTGTGGACGGTGAAATTAGTGTCTTAGGGATTAGTTGGGATACCAAATATAAAAAAGATATAAAATTAGTAAAGCTCTTATTATTATTAGGACTAGGTTTTTAATTTTCTTACCTCCTTATTTAATAGTTAAAATAATTTTTAAATTTTTGTCTTATTCAACTCCTTCTAAAATAAGAACAAAGGCCACAGATTTGTCAATAAAATAATAAAATTACTTATATCAATATAATAAATAAATGTGTAAAATTGTAAAGATTTGATTTTTGATTAATAAAATTTATATTGCATTTTATTATTTCAATGGGTAAATTACACGTATCTCCCCTGAGATTTAAGCTTATTACATACCTCATTTGTGGTTTCTGAAATTACACTGCCCTTCCTTCTGCTTTACTTTTGTATTTCACTTTAACTCTTTTGTTAGTTGACTTAACGGAAATTGATTTTACCATTAAATATTTTATTTATTTTTTCCGTTTTACCCTTACTAGTTCCAGAGAGGAATTAATTGATTCATCTCTCTCTCTCTCTCACACACACACACACACACACACGCCCCTTTACAATGAATTTAATTGCTTGCAAACCCACCGCCTCCCACCACTGTGAACTCCACCATAAACCACCACCAGAAATCGGCACTCACCATGAACTCCAATTTGAGAGGTTTGTAATTGATGAGTAATCGAAACAAGGAAAACCCATGAAAGAAATACTACAACCAACCAGTTTGGATATCCCATTAAACAAGTTCCAAGCTCAGGACCTTAGATTTCACAATACTAAAGAAGAAAAAACTATAAATATTGAAACTAATAGAAGCACCACCACAAGAGGTCCCGCCAGCGGAGATTCCTCAATACCCTGACTTCCGCCACAGACCATGGAAGCACCACCACAAGAGGACTCGCCGGTGGCGGCCGAGGCGCACCAAATGACGACTACTTCGCAGTAATCCCCCCTCGATTTCACATATCGTTTCTCCAAATTCCTTTCCCAAAACCCAATCAATGGCTTCCTCCTTCCCCGCAGTCCTCCCAATCTCCAACCCCAAACCACCGCTCCCACCGGCGGTGCCGCCCAATCCTAGCTGCCTATTGCCACCCCGGCCTTCCATGCTTTCATCTGCCACATCACTGACACCGTCCGCAATGACCTCTCCCACCAAGCCGGAATCCATCTCCGAAGCCACCAGAGCTTGATCTAGGTCTAGATCTAGATCTTTTCCCCAATATTCATTCTCTGGCTATCATTGCCATTTCACTTGCTTCATTACGAATCAAAACCCTAGCAATTCAATTACCGAAAATTGAAACAGAAATGAAAGGTGTAGGAGAGAGAGAGAGAGAGAGAGAGAGAAGCGATCGTGTTCTTATCCGAGTTGTTGAAGAATCCGATTCGCCAGCAAGCCCAATGACAGCTGTAGAAGAACAAAAGAACAAAAGCCCCACATACCCGGTTCATGCCCGGTTCGAAGGAAAAAACTTCGTCGTCGGCACCGCGTTGGGTCTCCTCGACTGTGTTCGCCATTCACCTTCTTGAAGCTAACACTCTATCAAACGGATTCATGTCTCTACATGTATGGGTATATATGATTTTTCAATATTCAGTGTTAGTGTGTTAGTATTATATATATATATATATATAATTGGAGAATTCCTTATATGCAATTCGGACGATAACAAACATATATTTCTTTCGTTAACGGAGTTAACAGACAGTATCTGATAAAGGAGGACAGTGTAATTTCAGAGACCACAAGAGAGATCCCTGTAATAAGCTTAAATATCAGGGGAGGTAAATGTAATTTACCCTATTTCAATTGTTCAAGCTTATTGCATTTAATTATTAAACTTATAAGTTTTAATAAATTAATAAATTTTTAATAATATAAACTATACACTTATTAATTAATAATAAATTTGTAGTAAACTAATAAACAAATAAAATATAAACTTATATAATATAAACTAATAAGTTATAAACTTATATTAAATAATTAACTAGTCAA
>JAOTRH010115022.1:0-15108 GCA_034768845.1 Heliamphora exappendiculata
ACCATGAGGGAATCACCTTCCATATGGATCTTTCTATACCCTCTTTCCATAGCAAAGCGCATAGCATATATAGCCCCCGCGGCCTCCGCATGATCAACATCCAAGGAATTCTTGATATGCCTTATCCCTACTGCTAAGGCCGTACCTGAATCATCCCTAGCAATGAAACCCAGCCATGTTCTCCCACCCAAACATCTTGATGCATCAAAGTTAATCTTTATCAAGCTCGCTGCCGGGCGTTCTCATTTTACCACATGTTAAACTGGATGTGCTCTCCCATATTTTCCAGTAACCACGGCTGCGTAGTCTTCCAAAATCTTGCCAGCAAGATGCGGAATCTCACGAGGGAGTTTTAATGGTTCGACCTTATCACCCATTAATCTAGAGTTTCGTTCCATCCATAGCCTCCAACTAGTCATGCAAAAGAAATCAAAAGCTGTTCTATCCAAAATGGTGGTCATCAATTTTGCCCAATCCCTAAAGTCCACCCTCCCCCGCAGGTGGGACCAAACCCCCACTGCATACACTTGGATCCATACCTGCTTAGCGAAATTGCAATCCCGTAAACAATGGATTGTTGTTTTTCCCTGTTGTCCACACCACACACAGGAAGGATCTTGTATAATCTTTTTCCTGAAAAGATGCATTCGTACCAGAAGAATGTCAGTGCAGGCTTTCTACACGAAGATCTTAACTTTGTTTGGAATCTTGGCCGACCAGATCCTCTTCAAGAACTTAGTAGCCACTTAGGAATTTGAACATCCTGCTTTATCCGCTTCTACCTCTGCTGCTAAATAGTAGCCAGGGCAGACATTGTATCTCCCACTTTTCGAATAGTGCCATATCATTTTATCGCCCCTACCACTCATGCTGATTGGAATCGAACTGATGATATCACACTTGAAAGGTAAAAATAACTGACTTAGAAAAACCCGATCCCAGTCATCATTGTCCCCCTGAATTAAGTCTGCCACCACAAGATTGGGAACATTGAGCCTCATTGGATTGATCACTTCGAAATCTGGCCCCTTTGGAATCCACCTATCCTTCCAGACCTGAATTTGTTGACCATTTCCCACTCTCCACCTGGTGCCCCTATTGAGAATTTTTTACCCCTCCATAATACTTCTCCAGGTATAAGAAGGGTTTTGACCCACTTTAGCCTCTAAAAAGGAGGTGGTAGGGTAATATTTGGCCTTCAAGAGCCGGCCCATAAAGGAATTCGGATTGTTCAACAATCGTCAACCCTGTTTAGCCAATAACGCCAAGTTGAACCATTTTAGATTTTTGAACCCCAGTCCCCCATTTGATTTGCTCTCACATAGATCATCCCATTTGCGCCAATGTATTTTCCTTCCCTTCGCTGAGCCTCGCCACCAGAATCTCGCTATTAAGGCAGCTATTTCCTCACAAAGTCTAGTGGGGATAAAAAAGACAGACATTGTGTAGGTCGGAATAGCCAGTGCCACTGCTTTGATTAGGACTTCTTTCCCCTCTTGAGAGAATTACTTCTCCCCCCACCCTTGGATGACTGCCCAGATCCTATCCTTGATAGCTCTAAAAATCTCCTTTTTAGATCTACCAGTCATTGAGGGAACCCCCAAATACTTCCCTTGGTCATCCACCACATTAACCCCCATAACAACCTTGCTATCCGATATGCTATTTTTCGTTGTATTTTTATTGAAAGATATGACAAATTTGTCAAGATTTACCTGTTACCCAGAAACACCTTCATATGTCCGCAGAATATCTATGATTGTTTGTGCTTCATTCGTGGTAGCCTTGCAAAACAATAAGCTATCGTCGGCAAAGAACAGATGAGAGATCCTTGGCCCCTGTTTGTAGATTCTCATGCCCTGAATTTCACCCTCCGCTTCTGCTTTCCTTAGTAGAGCAGAAAAGCCTTCTGCACAGATAAGGAAGAGATATGGAGATAAGGGGTCTCCCTGTCTCAGTCCTCGAGATGGTTTGATAGATAGGGAGGGTTGATCATTTACCAATATTTGGTACTTGACAGTCGTAACACAATTCATAATGATCTGAATAAAGTTTTTCTCGTACCCCAAAAGATGCATCATATCCTGCAAGAAAGACCATTCTACCCGGTCATATGCTTTACTCATGTCGAGCTTTATAGCCATTGTCCCTTCCTTACCTATCCTCTTGTTCTTCAGATGATGAAAGAGCTCAAAAGCGATCAGAATGTTGTCCGTGATAAGCCTGCTTGAGAGAAAGGCACTTTGAGATTCATGGATTACCACATGTAAAATCTCCTTCAACCTATTAGCAATGGTTTTGGCGACAATCTTGTAGACGACATTCCATAAAGAAATGGGTCGGAATTCACTCGCCTTCCGCGGGCATTTGACCTTTGGGATTAAAACAATGAGAGTCTCATTAATTGATTCTGCAGAGACTGAGGAGTTAAGAATACCAAGAACGGCCCTTGTAACGTCATCCCCAATTATGTGCCAATATCTTTGGAAGAAAGCAGCAGGCTTGCCATCAGGACTCGGGGCTTTTGTCGGCCCCATTTGATCGAGGGTCTTCTTTACTTCGACCGCATCAAATCGCCGCATGAGGTAATTGTTCATCCCTTCAGTCACTCTTCTCTAAACAATCTCTGTCCATTGTCTGCAAGACCGTGGGTTGAATGAGAAAATAAAAAATTATGGCATTAATTAGAGTTTAAAAAGTAAAATATATATGATGGTAATCGTATTTTTGAGCACTAGAGTGTGCACCGTGTGCACATATACTTACCATGGTAAATTATTTGTTAAAGTACTTTTGATCGTAAACTCTTTATATGAGAGAGCTTTGGCTACATACCCTATATAAAATATATAAAAACAAAACAATGAATTTAACTTTTTAGTTTTTTTTATCTTTCTAACTTTTATTTTAGTTTTCATTTTTTTGAAAAATTCTCACAAATTAGTGTTCAAATACACTTTAGTTGTGTTTGTATTATGATTTGTGCAAAAGAAAAAGGAAAATAAAATGATATGAGATAATGAAGTAAAAAATGTATTTTCTTCATAAAGGAAATGGTGTTTAAATTGAGAATTTGTAAATAGTTTATTAAAAAAAATAGTATTGATTTTTTTTAAGTAACTTAATTAATTATTAGTTATTTTTATAAGAGTTGTAGATAATTAATCGTAATGCTAAATTTTTTAAAGACATGATCCTACCTTATTAAACTAGTTAGAGATATTTTTAAAATAATTTTATTCTTTGGTTATGCTATTTCTAAAACCCT
This sequence comes from Heliamphora exappendiculata, assembly GCA_034768845.1. Classification (NCBI taxonomy): domain Eukaryota; kingdom Viridiplantae; phylum Streptophyta; class Magnoliopsida; order Ericales; family Sarraceniaceae; genus Heliamphora; species Heliamphora exappendiculata. The sequence continues at coordinate 3,269 of JAOTRH010115022.1, forward strand.
AGTCACCGCCTTCTTCGTCAAGGTTATACTTAAGCGCCTCTTTCCCAACAATGGCCATGTTTGGATAACATATTTATTTATTTATTTATTTGTTTTTGACTTATTCGACAAACTAAACGACGTGACTTATTTTGCTTTTTATAAGCTAAATAAGCCAATAAATCATTTAACCAAACGGGGAATAGCTCCAAAATCACTACCCCAAGCTCAAACACAGCAACTCCGATGGTATGAAATTTCGGCGCGACATGTATCCTCTCGCTCCTTGAATTTCAACAATTTACTGTCCAATCTCTTCAATCCGGGCAATTTCGATACCTCAGCATCTTCATCCCTCGTGTTCTCACCGCACAACTCCGTGGTGCTGAAATGGCATAGTTATTCTCAAACACTTAGAATCTGTGCTACTTTTTTTGGGTGCACCATGTGTCGATGAGATTGGAAGAGAATGAGGATAAGTATTTGGGAAGGTGGTGTTAGCAATATGAATTCAATTAGCTAGAAGAGGTAGAATTCAATTGGTTATATGAATTCAATTAGCAGAATTCATTAGCAATTCAATTCTTTGTAACTCCAAAATTGAATTCTGAAATCAATAGGCCAAAATTGATTTCTGAATTTCATTGGCCAATTGATTTATTAGTTTATTACCATTCATTTGGTATGTGTAACCCTAATGAGAGAATGGCTATATATATAGATCTTATCTTTTATTCTGAAAACAGAAGAGAAGATAGAAACTAAAAATGTGAGACTGAAATAGCAGAAAAGAGAGATAAATTCTGAGATTTCAAAATTGTGAGTGAGAGAGAGAGAAAGATAGATGAGATACATTTGAGTAGCCGATCATTGGAGGTGTTCCAATGTTCGGGTCAACTGTTTTATCCTGGGAGAGTGACGCCGGTGGAGATACCTACAACATCCTCGGAAAGCGGTGAATCATTCTTAAGAAAACTGCGTTTGTAGGACTCGATTTGTATATTTTGTTCATGTTAGTTTTTGCAATTTTATTTTTTGTAAATTCTGTGTATTGTAATTGTTAAAAGTTAATAAATATGTATTTTCTGGATCACCGAACATGTATCTTGTGTTGTAATATTTTTCTCTATCTTAAGAATAATTTAATTTTTAAAACATGCTCAGTTTGGATCTTTTTTTTATTTCCCAAAAAATACATACAAAAAATGTATATATGTCTATACTTCTAACATATTCTGTGAGTATGTTCAGGTTTTGGATTCAATATCATCGTTGCAGTATAGGAATAATATCTTGTTCAGAATAATATGTTCAGTTTAATCCAAATCACAGTGGTTTGCTTTCCACCATCACCCAGTCGCCTGTTCAGAAATATTTAGAATTCTGGTCATTTGTGTCAACACCTTTTTATTTGAGTAGACACTTTTGGTTGTTTGTGTCGACACCTATCTCTGTTTGGAACTCTTGGTTCTTTTGTGTCGATACATTTATTTGTTTATGTTGATACATTTCTTTGTTTGTGTCGACACCTTTCTCTGTTGGAATCTCTCGATTCTTTTGTGTCGACACTTAGGCTGTTTGTGTCGACACATTCGCTGGTTGTGTTGACACATTTCTCTGTTTGTGTCGAACCCTGGGTTGTTTGTGCTGACACTTTTCAATGTTTGTGTTAGCACCTTTGCTATTTGTGTTGACACTATTTCAGTTGGTGTCAACCCTTTTTTTCTTGTGTCGACACCTTCGATATTTGATGCTTAATTGAGATATGCTTAATAGAGATTCGATCGACTAAGGCCGTAGGCAGCCGTGCGCGGCTGACCTTTGTAAGGTTAAATGGTTCATCCTTATGGGGTAGTTTGGAAGCACTTGCTATAAGCAATGTTGCATACCGTTTTAGTTTCGAGGGCGCTGCGCTCAAACTCTCGCCTGGGGCGCTACTCTCGTGACCCCCGTGACCTGATTGGGCAAGTTGATCTCCACTGAGGGCGCTGCCTTTAGACTCTTGCCTAGAGGCGATGCCCCCAAGAACCCCGCTATGGGGCACGGCCCCTAGAACTTCCACCAGGGGGCGCCCCCCTCGGACCCCGCCACATGATGTTTGGGGGAATTAAGTTTAGATTGTTAATCTATTCTTATTATCAACATTGTAAAGATTTAAAATATGAATTGATCTTATTTCAAGAAACATGTCTACTAAAAAATAAGCTACTCCAAAAAAACAAGTCGCTCATATACCTGTGTTCTAACTATTCCTTTGTCTCATGTGGATAAGCTAAAAAAATTTGGAAGAGGAGATGACTTTAAGAGATGGCAGCAGAAAATGGTGTTCCACCTCACCGCTCTGAATCTGGCCAGATGCCTGACTGAGGAAGCTCCAATTGCTGATAAATATGCAAACACTCAAAAATTAATGGCAGTTGATAATTGAAAGAATACCGATTATCTGTACAAGAATTATATTTTGAATGCTCTTAGATGACTAATTGTATTCCGTGTTCAACGAGGTGAAAACAGTTAAGGAACTGTGGGAGTCCTTAGATCGAAAGTACAAAATTGAAGGTGCCAGGTCCAAGAAATTCATAGTGGGCTGGTTCTTTGATTTTGTGATGAAAGACTCAAAACCTGTGAAGGTTCAAGTCCAAGAGCTTCAGATTTTGATCAATGAGATCAAAACAGAAGGGATGTTATTGAGTGAAGCATTCCCAGTGGCTGCAGTCATCCACAAGAATGTGGGTGTCTCAAATATCGACCTCTTGGCTATGGTCTCTGAGGTGAACATGATAGACTCAAATTCACAAGAATAATGGATAGACACAGAGGCCACTCGCTATGTCTGCTATGATAGACAGATGTTTAACACCGTTGAGATGGTGGCCCATGGTCAGAAATTGTATATGAAGATTTTAGCTACCTCAGACGCGTTGGGGCAAGGCCAAGTGATCCTCAAGATGATATCAAAAAAAGCTAACATTGAATAATGTGTTATATGTGCCAGATATTCAGAAGAATATGATATCTGGGTCTCTGTTGACCAAGCACAGGTTTCAGATAGTCTTTGAGGTAGATATAGCTACTTTGTCTAAGGCTGAGATGCATGTGAGAAAAGGATATGTGATCAATGGTTTATTTAAGATGAATATAATGACTATCATTCCCACTGCTAATAAAATAAAATTCCATGTTGCTTATGTGCTTGAGTCTTTTATTTTGTGGCATGGTAGACTAGGTCATGTTAATTATGATTCTATGCGTAGACTAATTAACTTGGAGCACATACCTGATTTTGATATTGATGAAACTCACAAGTGTGAAACTTATGTGGAGGCTAAGTTAGCTATGTCTTCATTTTACTTTGTTGAAAGAAGCACCGAGTCACTAGATTTGATTCACACTGACGTGTGTGATCTGAAATATGTTCAAACTCCCAGTACTAATAAGTACGTCATCACGTTTATTGATGATAGTACAAAGTACTGCTATATATACTTGCTAAAGAGTAAGGATAAAACTTTAGACAAATTCATTTTGTACAAGAATGAAGTTAAAACTAACTTAGCGAAAAGATTAAGGTGTTGAGAAGTAACCGAGGTGGTGAATATGAATCACCATTTGGTGGATATTGTGCTGAGCATAAAATTATCTATCAAACCACTGCACCTTACTCACCTCAGCAGAATGGAATGCTGAGGTGAAGCGTCACCTCAGCAGAATGGAATGCTGAGGTGAAGCGGTTCTCACCGCTAATCACATCCTAAATCTAGTACCTCGCAAGAAGAATGATAAAACACCTTATGAGTTGTTTAAGGGTATGAGGCCTACCTATAATTACTTAAGAACATGAGGGTATCTTGCGAAGGTAGCTATATCTCCTCCTAAGAAGGAGAAGATAGGTCTAAAAATCGTTGATTGTATGTTCATCGGTTATGCTCAAAATAGCAATGCTTATCGATTTTTTGTGTATGAATCTGCAGTAACAGATTGTAGATTTTCACAAGATTACAGTCATGGAGTCTAGAAATGTGTTGTTCTTTGAATACATATTTTCGTATAGATCCATTAAAGAGTTCAGTTCAGTAAAATGGACTTTACATCCTACTAATGATAGTAGTATAGACCAAGAAGAAAAAGTTGATATAGAGCCAAGACGCAATAAATGGGCTAAGAAATCAACCTCTTTTGGTCTGAATTTTCTAACGTACTTGTTAGAAAATGAGTCTCGTACGTACAAGGAAGCTGTGAGTTGCCTTGAGGCTCTGTTTTGGAAAGAAGCGATTAAAAGCGAGATTAATTTTATACTGCAGAATCATATGTGGAAACTAGTGGAATTGCCACATGGTAGTAAGCCTTTGGGCTACAAATAGATCTTCAAAAAGAATATAAAAGCAGATGGATCAATAGATAAGTACAAGGTTAGGCTTGTTATCAAAGGATACAGATAAAAAGAATGCCTAAATTGTTATCAAAGGATAACCTTAATTCGTATGATAACCGCTATTGCGGCCTTACGAAATCTAGTGATACATCAGATGGATGTAAAAATAGCTTTTCTAAATGAAAATTTAGATGAAGAAATCTACATGGAACAACCTGAGAATTTTTTTGGATCAAAAAAAAAAAACTCTGTAGGCTAGTTAGATCATTATACGGTCTAAAATAAGCTCTTAAACAATGGCATGAGAAGTTTGACAATGTAATATTATCTCATGGGTTTCAAATCAATAAATATGACAAATGTGTATATGTCAAAAATACTGATGAAGATTATGTCATTCTGTGTCTTTACGTTGATGACATATTTATTGTGGAAAGTAACTATAAGGTTATTCAATCCACTAAAGATATGTTGAATTCAAAGTTTGACGTGAAGGATATGGGTCTCGCTAATGTGATTCTGGGTGTTCAGATCACCAGAACATTGAACGGCCTTACGTTGTCTCAAACTCATTATGTTGATAAGATTCGGAGAAAATTCAACAATTCTGATACTAAAGTCGCCAGGACCCCGGTGAACATGAGTCTCCATTTATCCAAGAATAGGAGGAAAAGTGTCTCCCAATTAGAATATTCTCAGGTCATCGGGAGTCTAATGTACTTAATGGGTTGTTTAAGGTCGGACATAGCCTACTCAGTAAGTAGACTGAGCCGATATACGAGTAATCCAAGACCTGATCACTGAAAAGTGATAGTTAGGTTACTACGCTATTTGAGATATACTCGTGATCTAGGACTACACTACACAAGATACCCGACAGTATTAGAATGGTACTGTGATGTAAACTGGATATCATACACAAAAGAGTCAAAGTTTACAAGTGAATATGTCTTTTTTACTTGGTGGTGCAGCGGTATCTTAGAAATCTTCTAAACAGACGTGTATAGCACGCTCTACAATGGAATCAGAATTCATTATTTTAGATAAAGCAACTGAAGAAGCCGAATGGTTACAGTAATTTCTTGAAGATGTTCTAAGATGGCCTAAACCTGTGCCAGCTATTTGTATCTATTGCGATAGTCAATCGACAAAAGGTGGGGCACAGAGTCGTATGTATAATGGTAAGTCTAGACATATACGTCGTAGACATAATACCATTAAAAAATTGCTCTCAAGTGGGGTTGTCACAATTAACTATGTAAAATCAAATGACAATATTGTCGATCCGCTAACTAAATGGCTAACTAGAGAGTTACTTAAAAGAGTATCGATGGGAATATGATTAAAGCCTATGACATAATAATATATCGTGAAGAAAAATTCAACCTAGCTGACTGGAGATCCCAAGATCTTGGTTCAATGGGACAATCTAATTGCGTATACCTAGGATAATCACCGTGAAATTTAAGAACTCTTACCTATTTCTATGATGCAACGGTGATTTAGAAGGTTAAGCATTAAGTTTTTAATGACTTTTACTGGTGAGCCAGGTTGGTATAAAGAAATACCAATGAATAAAATCACCTTTGTGAGTATGAAGTGGGGTTGCGCCTTTGAGAATTTGATATGGCAAAATTCTCGAGAAAATACTTACAGAACCAGGAAGAATGTTTCATGGCCAAAACAAACTCAACCGAGAGAATGAAACCTTCGTTCTGAAAGTATTTGTGTGAAGCCTATTATCTCGGTTTACTACTAAGGCGACACCGTTCAAGGCGATAAAGCCCACTTATTTACCGGTAAATCCGATAGGTTCTCATAATGGGAGGTTCAAGACTAACCGATACCTATCATATGCCAAGACTTTTAGTTATCTCTCTCTCTCTTGCATTCAACTTTGTAATCTGGGTTTGTACTCCTGCTAATTTCATCCATAGAGAGGATTGTTGGAAATATGAATTCAATTGGCTGGCAGAGGTAGATTTCAATTAGCTATATGAATTCAATTGACATAATTTATTAGCAATTCAATTCTTTGTAACCCCAAATTGAATTATGAAATTAATAGGCCAAAATTAATTTCGAAATTCAATTGGCCCATTGATTTCTTAGTTTATTACCATTCATTTGGTATGTGTAATTCTATGAAAGAATGGCTATATATATATATATATATATATATATATATATATATATAGATCTTATCTGTAATTCTGAGAACAGAGAAGAAGATAAAAACTGAAAAAGTGAGACTGAAATAGCAGAAAAGATCGACAAATTATGAGATTTTAAAGTTGTGAGAGTGAGAGAAAGAAAGATGATGTTGGCAGATTGATGTTGCCACTAGATGCGTTCTAAGATGCCATACACTTGTAGGTGTTCAATACTTTGACAAATTGGTCAAGTTCAAATAATGTTGGGACTTGACATTTACCCTTCTAAGATTTCTTACAAATTATGTTTGCACCACCTTTAAAAGTATGCCCATACAAAAAATACAAATTACCACGGATAGTACTTTTCAAAATCTCACGAGCCCCCAACGTAACTTTGAGAACTCCATCATTCATACTGATTTTGAATCATTTCGAGTCTAGAACTTCGAGTAAGATAAGATTCTTCTTCAAGTTTGGTACATACCAAACTTCTGAAATAACTTGATAGTTCCATCAAACTGCTTCAAACGGATACTTCCTATCACTCGAATCTTACAGGCATTATCGTTCCAAAGTAAAATTCAACTCTTGTAGAATCAAAACATTTATTATCCCGTATTGTCATATACCAAAGTTGTTGGTTCCATCGAATTTTTCAACTTTAAATTTTGTATTAGACACTATAGTTCTCTGTAGATAATTACTCGAATCTTTTAACTTCTTTCCTTCAGCAGATTTGACCATCAAAATGCTTAAACTCCACCGCAAATAATATTATGCATTTTGAATAAGACTAAAATATTTTTTTTAAATATAACAAAATTGAACTGAATAAATCTAAGATTACAGTTAAAATCCGAGATGATAAAAAACCGTAGGAACCTCTTTGACCCAAAAAAAAATACACAAAAATACTGAACCAACAAAAAAATTAAGCAAAATAATATTAAATAAAAAATAACAGAAAATTTAGATTGAATTTTGGAAGCACATGTGCGCATGGAGAGGTGCCAAGGTCGCGCGATTCACGGAGCGAATGTGCACAGTATTCTTCCTAACGAATCAAATCAGTAAACCGGTGGTGACTTTAGATCAATAATCAACCGGAGCAACCAATTCTTCAACAATAGTGTAAGAACACGTTTGGCATACAATGAATGCTGCAAAGACTTAATTGAAGTGTGTAGAAGTGTCTAAACTTAGTTTTTGACGTATAATATACTGTTAAAATCGTCTCAACAAGACGAATGTTCTAGTATATTCAAAATTATTTTTTGACAACTTCAAATTCTAAGCATAGAACACAAAGAAGCTTTAATCAAAGCCCTTAAACCACTTGTTGTGCAAAAAAGCTTAGAATAATCACAAACAAACAAACAAAAAAGAGACAAATTTTACGTGTTTTGACAATTTGCGTATATCTACGGATAGCAGAATTCAATATATGAAAAAACGATTGTAAATCACTAATTTCTCCTAAATTCTCTTTTCCAAACAACTTGTACACCAATAATCTGATACTACATTCATATTTAAGAGAGAAAAAAAATTTAATCTAATCATACTCGTACTAGTCGAGTTCAAAACTAATTAAACAATTGTGAATTCATTCCTCAAAACTCTTCAAATTTAGTAACCATGATAGACTAGAAGTTTATAACAACTTAAATTGAGTTTGTGCTAAAATTCTCAATAAGAATTAATCATTCTACAAAATTTACATGTAGAACCCCTATTTAAAAATTATTAACTTTTAAATATTCTAATCTTTTAAATATGATATAAAAAAGTTAATAATTAGATATTACAATAAATTTAAATTTTAAATATGATAAATAGTCTAATCTTTTAAATTAAAAATGATATAACTAAAACTTTTATGAGATCTAAAAAAAATACTAAATCTCAAATTTCTCTTTTGGTAAACTCTACTAATATGATTACACATACATACATAGAGTATGATACCAACTTGCCTACTGAACTAAGAAAAAAAAGTTTTTCTTCCTTTTAAAATTTTTTTTGTCATTTAGAATTATGCACTTTTTGTTGGGGAGGTATTTCGTATTTATAACATTTTAGTTCGGTAGGACGTCCAGACAGTGTTGGTGATGACAAGGGTTTCGAAGGAAGCTCTTGGGCTAGCTGGTGACCGCACGAGCGGTTCGAAGTCCGCTCGAGCGGCCCGTCGCGGAACATCATATTATTGAGACGGCTAAAGTTTTAACCGTCACGTGGTTAGACATAGTTTTGGGTCTATTTAAAGGGGGTTGAAGCACCAGAAATGCTAATGGCACAGAGATAGTGAGGCAGAATACATATGAGAATATACCAGAGAGACTCAGGTTGAGGCTAAGAGTGTAAAGAGAGATTCAAATACAGTAAAGTGAGGCTCAAATTTAGAGATAAGAGTGTATAAAGCTAGTTTTTATAATTCTTATTGATAATAGTGAATTATTCATTCTTATTCTCTTATGAAGGTAGACAGTCAGCCGAACCACGTATATCTTTATATTCTTCATATGCTCTTGTTTTATTCTTCATTTACTTTGTGTGAATTGAAGTCTACATTCCTATTCTACAGAGTAGAAAATTTAAGCTCATAAAATTTCAACAACTGGTATCAGAGCATTGATTATTGGCTTAATCACTCGATTGCAATAAAGATGAAGAACATTATGTTAGAGATCCCTATTGACTGATAGGGGACACGGTAGTAGGTGGAGTTATTACTACCACACAGGAAGGCACATATCCCTGGTACATGTGGCTTGATCATATCAGTCAGATGGACTAACGTAGTATTTCATATCTTTAGAAGAAGACATTAAGAGTTGAGGTAGAGATCGACCAGATTCGTTCACCCAAAAAATTGGGTGATTAGGCTTCAAATCAGTTGTAGTGGAGATCTTTCGTCTTACCAGAAGGCTATAAGCAAATCAAAAGGGGATCATCGACAAGTGGCAGTGTTAGGGAAAGTGGAGTCCGTACAGAAGGCTATTAATTATGAACATAAAGGTAGAGCACCTATACTCGTGAAAGGGGTGCAGGACGAGGTGGCGGGCAGATGTTTCAGATGGGGATGATTTAAAAATTCAAGTTAAGGTGGAGATTATTAGGTTGGTGTCTCGTATTTTTGACATTCCAGTTAGGTAGGGCGTCCGGACAGTACTGGTGACGGCTAGTTTTGAAGGAAGCTCTCGGACTGGTGATCACTCAAGCGATCAAGGATCCGCTCAAGCGGCCTGTCACGGAACAACATATTATTGAGGCAGGTAGAATTTCAGTCGTCGCATAGTTTGACCTAGTTTTGGGTCTATTTAAAGGGGGTTAAAGCACAAGAAATCCTAAGGGCACAGAGATAGGGAAGCAGAATGTGAGTATACACCAGAGAGGCTCAAGTTAAGGCTAAAAAGTGTAAAAAGAGATCCCAATAGACTGGTAAGGGGCACGGTAGTAGGTGGAGTTATCACTACCACACAGGCAGTCCAGCCAGGATGGCACAAATCCCTGTTACGTGCGGCTTAATGTGTAATAACCCGTACTATGACAAATACTAAAAAATAAGACACGTGTCACTATTTAGAATAATATAATATTTGATAGTTCGTAGAAATCGTAAAATAAAAATTTATGACAAATAATTATAAATAAAATTTAAATTAGAATTTAAAATCAAAATTCGCAAAATACCGATAATTATAAAATAACATTAACAGGCTATCTTAAATTTTTAAAAATTTTCTAAATTTAAATGTTTACAGTAATTAAAAATGTCAGTAATCGCTAAGTCACGACAAGAAAATATTAAATAGATAGCAAGCCTTAGTAAAAATGCTAACTATACGATCATTCACGAAAATATATTAAAAATTTATATTTAAATTCTTAAATTTTTTCTAAATTAAAAATTTTACATCAAAAATTTTCAAAAGTATTCAAGTCACATGAAACGTACCACGTGCTAAAATTAAACGGTGAACAACCACCCCACAGCTGCACAACGGAGTCTCCCAGCAACACCTATAAATACCGTTTGCACACAAAGCCTGAAATTAAAACAGAAGTTATATATATACACGTATATATAGATATCAACATACAGAAGCTTATATATATAATTATCTCTTCAACCAGAAGCTTTCAGAAGCTAAGAAGCTTGCAACCAACTGCCGCCTCCAACCCCTCACGCCGCCACCTCTCCGACCACCACCGCCGGCCCTGTCGAAACCGCCGGTCTCTGCTAACTCTTTCTCTCTCTCTCTCCCTCTCTCTGTGTTTCTTTTTCTCTCTCTCAGTTGTCTCTCTCTCTCGGTTGTCTTTCTGTGTTATCTCTCTCATCTCTCTCTCGGTTTCATCTCTCTCTGTCATCTCTGTGTTTCTAATTATATGTATATATGTATATGGAGTATATGGATATGTATAGGTATATATACTGTGCTGTGTGTGCGTGCGTGGTGCGTGGTGTGTGGTGTGTGGTGTGCTGTGTGTGCGTGCGTGGTGTGTGGTGTATAATATATGTATATCATGTATGTGTGTGCGTTTTTCAACGCAGAGTGTGGGGAATTGTTTGGTTGCTTATCTTGTTTTAAAATTAAAAATTTAAAAATAAAAAAATTTAATTTTTTTACAAAAATTTAAACTTAAATATAATTTTTTTTTATTTTTTTAATGAAATTTACACAAAGCTTTAAATTATTTATAGGTCAAACTTTAAATTATTTATAAGGTAAGTTAGAAATAAAAATAAAAATAAAAATATTCTAACTTTGTTCAAGTTAAATTACATGTTATAAGCTTAAATAAGAGTTAAAAGAAATGTAATGAAAATAAATTTTTTTGAAAAAATTTTAAGATTTAGGAGTTAATTAAGTAAATAAAATTTTTAGCTAAGTTACGCAAAATAATTAGTATTCTACACTTACGTATAGATTTGATTTCTTGTTAGGCACTCAGATTTGGTTACCTAAGGATTATGAGTTGTGGGATCAAGAACAAGGAGAGAGTTTTATCACGCCTAAGTCGAGGTGAGATACTTAAGTATTATCTTGAACATAAATGCAGTATTATTTTGAATATTAATGCAGTATTATTTTGAACATAAATGCATGAATTATATTTTAAATATATTTTATATCCATATTTTGAAGTATGAAAAATTGTGATACCATGATCTTTTATTCAAATGCACTGGTGTTGTTTCTAAATATGCTATATGCACGTTTTAGAAAGTGTGAGTCTGTGAAAGGAAGGATATTGATAATGTGATACTGTTCCAAAGTGCCAAGTTACAAGGGTTTTCGGCCCTTTATATCCCGTTAGGGGAGGTTGCC
>JAOTRH010115033.1:0-15107 GCA_034768845.1 Heliamphora exappendiculata
GAATATCAGACCCAGCCAAATGACGCACCCACACCTTTAATCATTCATATACGGACCAAAAATCACACCATCAACTCAACTTCATAAAATAAGAAATACTGCAGTAACCCGTAGACCCTCAAACCAGTAGTCGGTGAAAGACCCTCAAACCGCGAATCACACAGTCACCGAAAAAGTTGCCGGCTGCCGAAAAAGTCTCCGGAAAAGAAAAAGGTCACCGGAAAAGCGGCAGATGGTGATATCGGTGCTAAGCAAGAACAAACGACGCTGGAAAGTGAGAGAACAGGGGCTGTCGGCGCCGGAAAGAGTGAGAGCAGAGGTCGCCGGCGCAAGAAAAAGGGAAAAACAGGGTCGCCGGTGTTGGGGGAGGCTGTCGGAGGGCTGTGAAGGGTTGCCGGTGCTGGAGGAGGCTGTCGGAGGGCTGTGAAGGGTTGTCGGGGTTCATGGCTTGGGTTTCAGTGGTCAGCGTGGCTGTAGAAGGGTCGTAGAGCTTCGTGGCTAGGGTTTTGGTGGTCAGCAGGGTTCGTGGCTAGGGTTTCGGTGGTCGGTGTGGCTGTAGAAGGGTCGTAGAGGTTCGTGGCTAGGGTTTCGGTGGTCGGCGGGGTTCGTGGCTAGGGTTTCAGTGGCCTATTGTTGTTAGGGTTTCTCAAGGAAGGTGGCAGGTTTCTGGGTCTGTTGCTGGCAGTGGCGTGGCTGGTGGCTGGAGAAGGGAGACTAGGGTTAGGGTGGCTCTGATACCATGTTAACCGTAATGGAAAGCCGTACCCAAAAGGATAGGCGAGTACTCTTATTTATAATAAAAAGTTAAACTACACTATTACATCTCTACACTCACACACACATAATAATAATAAAGATATTACTAAGATACATATATATCTAACACAACGTGTTTTATATTTCCATGCTTCGGAAGTACGAGCCTCACCCGACCCATATCTTGGATTGAGTTGAGTTGCGAGTGGATGAGGATACATCTTTTGAGGAACGACTTGTAAGAATTTTGGATATGAAGGAACAAGTGTTGAGAGGGAGGACTATTGCCTATGTTAAGGTTCTATGGTTTTATCACGGAGTTAAGGAAGCTACGTAGGAGCTTGAGTCTAAAGTCTGTGTTAGGTACCCGGAGTTGTTTTCTTCTTAGCCTTGTAGCGAATTTCGGGGACGAAATTCCTTAAGGAAAAAGAGTTGTGAGACCTGGTCCCTTTTATTTTCTTATATCTCCAATATGTAAGGTGTTAGTTATCGTTTCAATTGTTATAGAAAAACTTGTTTCTATATGTTTTATGGATGTGTTGGCTTAGAGTGCATGTTGGTTTCAATACCGGTCTTGTCGGATGTCGAAGCAGAAAATTGGAAAACTTTTCAGGATAGAACCGCTCGATCGATCTTTAGACCGCTATTGCGGTTTGTCTACGAAGGCTAGGTATAAGATAGCTCACCACCTTGGTTTTTGGACCAAAGCTTCTCCTACAAGCTTCCTTCTCTGTCTCTTGAGAATCCAAACCATATCCTCTACCATCTCTCTAGATTCTAGCTTGGTTTGGGCTCGGTTTTTGGCGTAGGGATAGCGGTTCGTTGATATCCTCGCCATGGGCTTCGCGTTCATCTGGATGGAATCTCGTTTTGACGACTTTAGCTTTTTATCGGTGTCTAAAGTTGAATTTTTAATTTTCTGAGGTAGGATTCTAGACTACCGTACTTTAAAAGGGTATTACACGTGATTACATTCATTTTTACCGTTTTAAAAGGCTAAATATTGGACTTCGTGTTTAAACGGTGTTTGGTTGGACAAAAAGCATGTTGTGTTTTTATGGTTTACTATAAAGTTGGTAGACATGTGTGTCCGTGGTTTTGAAAAGATGAGTTTTGAAAACCGGATAAATTTATGTAAAAGTTGTGAGAACCTAGTTTTTGAGGTTTAGGGCTAACCCTTGGGGTTGAGCCGTGGTTTTTAAACTGTTCGGTTGGAATGGTGGAAACATTTTGAAAATGTTAGTTGGTCTCCATGGTTAAATAGATGATGTGGAGGAATGCCGTTAAATGTTTTGTATCTGACAGTGTGTATTTACAAACATTTTTGTAGTTAAGCTACGTGGTTTTAATGATTCCATATATGTAACGTAGCAATGTGTGTACTTGGGCTGACATTGCTCCTCAGTGAAAGTCAAAAAACTTTGTGGAAGTAGATGCTTCGCTCCTTCGAGTTAATCCCTGTAAATGAAGTGCTTGCCCCAGTGGGAGGCGTAGTTTTATATAGAACTTGTCATTACCTAGCGGGTCATTGGATTCCCCGGATCTAGGCTAATGGGCAAGAGTCTATAGTTGTTATCTTTGTTCCCGGTGCGATATAGTCGGTGCATAAGAATCATTGTCGGTTGTGGGAACCGAGTTGAAAATAACGTTTTGTTTATGTTTTCTTAAACTGTTGGACGCTATTTGGATTACGTGAAAATGTGTGGTTTTTAAGATGGAAAACCCTTTTTAGGCTTGTGAAGTCAAGTTGTTTCTATCCTACGTGATTGCATATCCTGCGTGTACTTCATTATAGTTTGTTCCTATTGGACTTCGGCTCACGTTGTGAGATTTGAAAACTTTTCAGGTGAACTAGATCATGTGAGCTGATCTCGGTGAGCCCCGGTGGAGGCGATGACAAAACTCTTTGTTATTTATAGTAGTTTTGTCGATCGGTGATTATTGCTGCTTTGTTGTTGGATCATGTAATGGAGTTTATGATTCGGGCATGAAAGCATGTTTTGTATGCCACGAGACCTTTAGATTCAATGCATGTATGTTGTATGACTCAAGAGAGGAATCGTGAGTTGGTTGTTGTTTTCTGTAGTTATGTATTACGGTTTTCTTTTAGGTGGTTTCAACGTTCAATTATTGTTTTCAGTTGGTTCTATGGTTTATATCACTCTTGTACCTTGAGGGAGGATTTTCAACCTTGTTTTAGTATGTTTTGGTTGGCATGGGCATGCCTTGAATCCTTTCAAAATGTGAAAAAAATTTAAGTGTTGAGCTTTCAAGGGTGATGTTTTTTAAAAAGGGTCCTGAGCTAGACCGCTTGACGGACCGCTCGAGCGGTCTATCGAGTGGTAAAGGAAAACATTCTGTTTTTGTGTTTCGAGTGAAAACTAGTGGGCTTGCAGGGATCGCTCGAACATTCATTAAACCGATCAAGCGGTTTGGGCAATTTCTTAAAAATTTTGTTTGTTTGTTTTAAAGATTGGCTTTTGGGGACCTTAACCTTGTTCTTTTGGGTTATTCTTTTACATAAAATAAACTCTCGGTAATGCATTTTTCAAATGTTTTAAGCGTGCATTTGTTTGTGTTCGTGGACCCGTCTTGGATCGGGTGGTCTTAATGGATCTGGGTATTTCAAAACGGGTTTTTCTGGAGTGATTCACGTTACCCGGGTTTTGGGGTGTGATAGTTCAGCTTACCAACCAAGCAACGATACCTATCAGGGCCAGCTGGTAACTCCCTCTGATTAATGCACAACTTTACAATAGTATCCATAGGTGTCTCCACCGGTCTCGACTCCAATAAACCTATCTCTGTCGAAATATTCGTGTATATTTCCTTTGTAACAAACTAATTCCATCCTTAGACCGGGATACCTCAATACCCAAGAAATACCTAAGTTTTCCCAAGTCTTTCGTATGAAACTGGCTTTGAAGAAAGGTTTTTAACTCAGCAATGCTTTTCTTATCATTGCCAGTAATAATAATGTCATATAAAACAATCAATAGGATTCTTCCTCTCTCAAATGTGAGGGAGAAGACAGAATGATATAACTAACGACACATTCCAAATTTCAACACTGCATCGCTGAACTTTCCAAACCAAGCTCTAGGTGATTGTTTAAGGCCGTAAATTGCTTTTATGAAGTATACATACCTGAGTAGGCTCCCCCTGACCAACAAACCCAGAAGGGTGCTCCTTGTAAACTTCTTCATGGAGATCACCATGAAGGAACGTATTCTTGACGTCTAACTGGAATAATGGTGACGATTGATGGATGGCGCTAGGGTTTGCGACGATTGATGAGGAGGTTTTAGTGATGGTGTCGACTGACGTACGACGAAGAAGGTGACGACGATGGATGATGATGATGGTAGGGTTCGGTGGCAGCTACTGATGAAGCATCGAAGAAAGAGACGACGATTCTAGGGTTTTGGTAGGTTAACTATGCTCTGATACCATACCAAACCAAACTAAACCTTTGTCCCAATCAATTAGGGTCGGTTACATGAATCCTTTTACGCCATTCATGCTTTGATACTTTGTTGAGATAAAATTAGGGTGTTAAATAACCCTAATACATATTATTAATATATATAGAAAAGGAAAAAATACTGCAAAGACTATATTACCCACACTGCTAAATATATATTACCAAATAATCCCTAACAGCTTGAATTCACCTTAATACATCTGCATACTAGTACAAAATTGCAATTTGGAGGGTAAAAACGTAAAAGAAAAGCTTCATTTCCCACCCTCTTACTGCCCACTATTGGGAAGAATAGAAATGGTCACCCTAGTGGTCTTTGCTCTTTCCTTCCCAACAACTCCACCCTTTCACCTGTCAAACGAAGCCCCATCATCTAAGTACAAAAATAATGTGTAGTATATAAGCGTGAGGGCACCCTCATCTCAGTAGCTAACTTCTGGGATTAATTTCTACTCAAAATTGTGTAACATGGCATCAGAGCTGGAGTATCATGTTAAGTGTGTGAAGCTTGGTTATTTTTTTGGAGTCTGATCCATAACCGACATGTTCTAAAGGCATCACTGTTTAAAATGAATTTTTTGTGAGATTTAGTCCATATAGCGGACACGAGGGCCTTTAGGGCCGAACTAGACCCCTCACGGACAAGCCTCATGGGAATTTAGGGGCAGTGCCCCTGACGATATATCCCTAATTTTGGATGAACCACGTAAATCGTGCTTTCTGTGTGTGATTGCATTTTTCTCGTTTGTTATTTTTCATTTTCTACCATAAGGTCCATAACATACCAGGGATGGGTAGTGTAATATCCAAAGTATTACCATAGCATTATATGCATGATTTATTTTATTTAGTGCATATTAATTGCATGAAAAGTTTCTTGAAATTGATTTGAATGAACACGCATGAAATCATTCTACTTATGCAATGGCAAGCATGTTTGATGCGTGTTATACTTGATAACATGAAAAATTCTTATAGCTAGCATTTGTATAGTATACAAATTATAGATAGAAAAATTGACGTGCTTTACTAATAACTAATCTTGTTTGTTTATAATTATGCTGTTAAAACAATTTTAAAATACTTAATTGAGGTGCTTAAAAGACGTATGTTAATGTGTAAAGAGGCTTTGAGATTAGCATGTAAAAATTAATTAAGATTAATTAACATAACTAGGATTAATTATCGGTAAGTATGATTAACCTAATTAAGATTAATTAACTTAAGCTTGGTTAATTAGATTAATACTTAATTAATTAACCTAAGTTGTTGATTACAATAATTGATGACTCACCTAGGAGCTAGGTGTCATTTTAAGGCTAAGCCTTGGTGTAAAATGTGGACATTTGTCAATATATGTGAGATAATGATATATATTCTATAGAAAGGTTGATAAAATAGGAGAAAAGAGATAATCTCTATAGAAATTTCAGGAGAAAAGTGTTTGGCTAGAGAGAGTGAAGGAATAGAAAAGAAAATTCAAGAAAATTGAAGAAAAAACAAAGGGCTTTTGTACAAGACTTCAAATTAAGGTAATAGACTTATTCTCCATGTTATTCTCTATCATATAATCTGAAAATAATAATATTAGAATGAATTAAAATTGATTAATTGATGAGTTTAAAGTTAATACATGGAAAAAGTTAAGGTTATTCTTTTTGGTTCTTAAAAAGATTAGAATCCATGGTAATTTCATCATTTAAGTACATGAATATTGAAATTAGAGGAATATAAGACTTTATAATATCTTATTACATGTGTGATACATTGATTAAACTTGAGCTTTTAATTATGGATATAAAGTATGATGAAACATAAGCAAAATAATAATAAATCTAGACTTTTTCTTATGACTAGCCTTCAATCTTTTGATCATAATCTTCTGTATTTTTGGAACTAGATGATGAGACCACTACCATTAGAAACTAGATTTTTGGGGCTTTAATTTGGATACAAATTTTGTCCCAATCGGAGTCCAAAAGATTGAGTTTTGGCTGCTTAAAGTTTTTGGACAAAAGCTGTCTCGTCCACTGGTTTTGGGCATTTGGACAGCCATACCACAAATTTGTTGATTTTTAAGATACTTTTATGAAGTCTTAACTCAGATAACGACATAGAATAGAATATAACAGCCCATAATTGTTATAACTTCATCAAAATATAAATTTATATGCATTTTGTCATGAGTATAATATATGTTTTTTATGTAGAAACTCTTGATTAAGAAATGATTAACTTTAGAACAAGAATTTGAGGTGAGTGCTACTATACCTTGGTTACATTTGTAAATTTTGCTTTTCGATGAAAATATTTACAATGGAAATAGTATGTTCCTCATTAAATGTTCTTCAATACTTTCATGGATATCAATATGTTAAAGTGTACATGTTTTGATATATTAGTGTCATCCGCGGCTATCCCATGCTACTAGGGGGAAGAAAAGATACTAGTAGTGCTATAATGAGGCATCTCGACGTTTCTGCCACCAATTATGGCTATAGGATAGGATGCTGGAGTTGGCCAGGTAGTCCTTCCTGAATAGGTCTATGGTGATGATATCATATATTATTTGAAATGCTATATGCTTTATTGATATGATCAAAGTAAATTTATCAATGCTTTGAACTTTGGTTTTACGGAATGTTCTTGGCTCGATTTATATGCATTATATAGCAAAAGGCTTGACAAAGGATATCCATGAATCTTTTGTAACCTTGGTATATAATATTCACGAACTCTCAAGCTTATACATTGAATCTCACATCTTTTCAGGTAGTGAAGTGTAGAATTGTCCAAGTTTGAGATGTGCATATGTATAAAGATGACTTGCCTAAGAGCTGGTTTTTTTGGGACTTTGTATACATTGTGTTGTGAGTCATGTACTCTTTTGACTTTTGCTTTGCAATGTATGAATTGTCCTCTTGTAATACTTTTGTATGGTGATGTAATATAATGAAATTTCATATCATCTAGCTTATGCACAACTCTGATGGAAATGGTTTATATTGTATTTGTAATGGAAAAGGAAACAACTTTACAGGTTATATTATTAAACTTCTACTGTATTATATTTTACCCCTTGATTATTAAAAGAGGACTACAGTTTGATGACGAAATGGCCTTGGGTAGTCTAGAACTACTGGCCGGTCTCGACTTTAATCCTATAGGGGCGGGTACGGGTCGTGATAGGTAGAGTACGTGTCTTTGGCTTGCACGCAACAAGTGTTACCGAGTGAGCACATTGCACGTGATGGAGGGTGTGAAGTGCTACATAACCTAAGTACAAAAAGTAATGTGCAATATATAAACGTGAGAGCTCCCTCACTTTAATATCTAGTTTTTGGGGCTGAGTTCTACCCAAGACTGTGTAAGAAAAGGTGGGAAGAGAGTGTGGTGATGTTACACAATGACCATTCCCAATGCACCCCCATCACGTTTATCTCCACTTGCCCCCCGCGTGTGTGCGTGTGTGATTACACTTGCCCTCCACTTGCCCTATCCCAACCAATGACCATTCCCAACCCACCCCCATAATCACCATTGACCGATTTCCCACCCTATCCCCATCATTCGATGTTATTCTCTATAGATCATTATTTCTCTCTTTGTCAACTGAGGTTTTCAGCAAAGCCAAATTGTTGGCAACCATCTAGTTACTAACACAAGTTGTTCTAGTTTGTGGTCTTTACTCAATTCCTCCACCTGTTTTGAGTCATCATCCACAAATAGCAGCGATTACACAGTTCTGTGTATCAATTCTAGTGAAGAATATGTCCTATTTTTCAGTCTCTATTCTGGTGCTAATTAGGGCTTGATTGCAAAACCGTGGTGCTTGGTGGCTAGAACGAGATTAGAAAATGAGGAAAGAGTCATACAAATGTGACAATGCAGTGGTGGTGGGTAGAGCGAGATGAGAAGGGCAAGGGAGAGAGAGGGACAGAGCAAGGTGGCAGGGGCATCAGATGTCGTGCTAGTGGGACAGTTGGGGTGAAGACAGATTTCGGTTCAAAGAACTTTAATATATATGGGAGACAGAGAAAGAAGTGAAGGTGGAGGTGATCATGGAGGCAATGGGATAGTGTAATCACACGCGCACACACGTGCATGCGCGCGCGCGCGCGCACACACACACAGATGGTGACTTTACTAGAAGAGAGAATTGGTGGTCGGGGTGGGGGAAGAAAGAGGTGGTTCCGTGGTGGTGGGAGGGAAAGAGAGGGTAGTGGTTGTATGATAGAAGGGCGAAGAGGAGAGAGAATTTTATGCAGTTTTCATTGAATTTTATGCAATATCTGCAGATATCTGATACTTACCTTGACAAGAAAATCTCTTATAGGTTGATGACCAGCACTCGAAGCAAGGGAAAGTACATGCAGCATAGTTGAGGTTAGCTGTAACAACCAAGTAAATAAAATTAAACAATAAACTCAGGATGAATAAGAAAAAAGAAAGGAAGTAAATTTTAAAATTGATCTCATATATAAATGTAACTAAAACATTAATCTTCTTCGTAAAATATTCCATAACAAATCCTAAATATTTTAAATCACACAGCTCAAATAAAAAGCCTATAAATCACAAGATTTTAAATTAAAAACTGGAAGTGTAGGAATCTGGTAAAGGTCCAAAAGGATGTGTGGCACCTCATGCAGGACTGCGCATATCAATGGAAACCAAGTTGATTGAGAGTAACTTGGCCACAGAGAGAGAGAGAGAGAGAGAGAGAGAGAGAGGCTTTTGATGTAGGATGGTTGTGAAACTGATGCATCCCCCTTTGGCCTTTATAACAGGGTCTAGCCATAGAGCCAACAGATAACATAGGCCACCCAGACTAGATGGAGCATAAGCCACAACCTCTACTGAACTTCGCACAATATTACCGGAGAGGCATTTACTGCAATGGAGACAAACGTTGCAGAATGCATGGGAGATGCTCCTTGGACAAGGAGGCATACGAGCCATGCCACATGAACCTTAGAGGATAATGACAGCTGGGAATCTCTCTTTCTCAGACCAACTCAGACAGTTCCTTAGAACTGAGCACCTATTCCTAAGTCCAAGTATGCAAAGTGCCTCGAAAGAATTCCCCAAAGTGCCTATGTCCAAGTTAAGGCACATGTGCCACACACATTGCCTATTATATCGAGTACAATTTGATTTAGAAGAGAAAAATCATGTACCAATTATACCCACTAAAAGATGATCTAAGAGGATGAAATTATGTTCTTTCATGATTCATGGCTCCACAAAGATTGGATTGTTAATGCAAACATAACAGAAGGATGAAATGGTACACAATAACATTTGGAGGATTCAAAGCATGTTAAAGCACAGCTTGCTTCCATTTACATAACAATTTGAGAAATGTTAGTTTTCCCTCGTATCTTATTATGTTCAAGCTTCAAACAAAGCATAGACAGCTCAGTTTGAGACTCCAACGTCACATCACCATTCGATTTGTAGAAAGGAGATTTTTATCTGTTTATATATTAATTACAAATACACGTGTTTTCAGTTCCGTGGACAATCAAGGCCATATCATCAGGTTACAAGAGTGAGTTAAAAATAAGGGAATTGTTGTAATATTTGGTTTAGCTGGCTCAAGATGTGGTTAAGTTAGAAATTATGTATATAACATAGAAGAGAGACAGAGAAGATAAAAGGAAAGAAGAGAGAGAGAGGTATTAAAATTACTTTAGGTCTGCTGTTAACAGAGTTAGCATTGTGATTTAGTCCAAACTAATATGGGCAACTTTGGCTATTTTTAAATGTCAAAAGGATGAAATGCTCCAAGGACTAACCATGGAGCTAAACTAGTGCGCTGACAATATACATATTAAAATATTTTCAATCCAAAGATGCAAAATAAAAGCTTTTGCATTGTTATTATAGGTACACAATCCTCATGGAGAATAAATAGAATTGCTCAATGGAACTGTGTTTCAGGAGCTTAACCTGCTTCTCAAGTGCAATCCTATATCTGAAGCTTGATGGTGTTATCTGGTTTGAACTTAAATTCTCAATAGCAAGCACCACACCCTGAATGACATCTGAGAATGATCCTCCATAATCTGCATCAGACAATATTGAGCTGAAAGACATTTTCATTATCATACAAGTTTTGCATTTAGAAGAAAAAGGAGGTATATCACTTTGATGTAACAAAAATAAGTTTAATATTTGTTGATCTACTACACATCAAACTCATCTAAAGTGTAAAAGATGAATGAATTGTTTCATGTAATAAGAAGGCGGGAAAGAAAATATGCCAAGTGATCGGCCCAAAATGTATGACGGCCCAGTTCTGAAGAAGCCCAGGCCCACTTAACTGCAGTAAATATCTGTCCACTGACCAGTAACAAGATGGGCCGAGCAGAAAGACCTAATTGAACATCTGGGCGTTTGAGCGGGCCTAGATCCTTGGTCGAACTTCCGTACCATCTAATCATCTTCCAGCGATCCTTTAGGCTGGTCAGCCCAGACTGACCAGGTTTAGTGCACCTCATACGGCACGTGACACAGGTTAAGAAGATACAATGGTACGGTCCTAACAGCCTGCACCTGGAGAATGTGCCACACGTCTCTAGAATCTATTAAAAAGGGTACAACCGAAGAAAAAGGTATGCATTTGTGAATTCTCCTAACTGTCTCCTTTGCTTGGCCTCTACTCCATGGGAAAACTGACTTGATCGTTGGAAGGGACCCATCGGAAAACACTCCGGCGCCCTTCGTAACGATTCTTTGCTCTATTTCAGGTTCAATCTCTACCGTTTGGGATTATCAAAGAAGTGTGCATCATCACTAAGAATTAAGGAGCAAAGAAGTACCCAATAAATGACTAACTTTTGGGGTTCCAATAACTATTGCACGAAGATTAAGCTAGGCATGAAAATTCAGATTAAGACAGGCATGAAAAGAAGTTGCTGCCAAATGAACATCCGAACGAGTCCCACAAATTGGCAGTATACTCTTTATCTAGATATAGGAGTTTATGGATTGGCCAAAATAGCATCTTGCATGAGATTTTATCACAGTTTGGCTTCAATGAAGCTACTGACACCATCTACTGAATGCACAACTAAAGTTGTTTTCTAATGCATTTGGTGCCATTAGCAGAAACATTCATATAGTTGAAAGTGAATTTAGTGAATTAAAACAATACTGGGATGCCTGTGAGTATCTATTTACTACTATAAAGCCAACCCACATTTTTGCAATTACAACTTCTTGAAGCCCCGTCACATTTTGCATTTCCCCTTTTTATCCAAAACTTCCTCTCTTATCCATTACTAACTACTGGGTTAAATATGTAAAATCACAAAAAACTACGCACGTCCAATCTCACTTCAAATTCCTATTTAACTTCTATCAACAGTTACCATTACTTATCACTTCAAATTCCTTCTCTCTCTACTGCAACCTTCTTCTCACCCGATCTCTCTCACATCAATGCAAGTAAGTCACTGCCCCCCTCTCTGTCATTATTATCCCTTCATCTATCCACCTCTCTCTCTCATTCTTTTTCTGCTATCTCTCTCTCACATCCCCGTTAATGTCATTCTTCATTTCTCTCATACTTTTCTTCTTTTTCCTTTTTCTCTCTCACCCTTTTTCTTCTTTGTAGATTGCAGGTTAAGTCTACTAAGTTGCAGAGCTATTTCATCTCTCCCTCATTGAAGGTTTTTTTCTTTTGTATGCCTATTATCATTCAAGTTCTTTTTATGTTTTTCAAATCAGAAAATAAATTAAAGATTAACGTACTAAAAAAATAACAAAGTTTGTTTAAAATGTACAGAATTCTTTTTATGTTTTTTTTTAAAAGAAAACTGAAAAATGGACAGAATTTTAACAATTTATAATATCCAAACGAATTCTTTTTAAAATGTACATAATTCTTTTTATGTTTTTTAAAGAAGGAAAGAAATTAATGATAAAAAACTAAAAAACTATCCAAACGAAACTTGAACAAACCAGGTATTCTTTTTAACCAACCCACTACATATTCTTCTTTTGAATTTATTATGTATTTTTCAGTTGTGAAATTAAAAAATAGAAAACCCACTTTTTAACCATCCATATCAACAATTTAAAACTCAAAAGCTTTTGTCCCTTTCAAAAAACAACAGTACCCGAATACAAATTTACTCTGCAAGTTTCCATATTGGTGCCAAAAACAATACCTCTCTCTATCATTCTTTTTCTGCAAGTTAACTATCTCTCTCTCGCATCCCTTTTAATGCCATTCTTCATTTCGCTCTCATATTTTTCTTCTTTTTCTTGTTTCTCTCTCATCCTTTTTCTTCTTTGCAGGCTGCAGGTCAAGTCTACTAAGTTGCGGGTCTATTTCCTCTCTCCCTCATTGAAGGTTTTTTCTTTCGTTTGTCTATTATCATTTAAGTTCTTTTTATATTTTTCAAATCAGAAAATAAATTAAAGATTAACGTACTAAAAAAATAACAAATTTTGTTTAAAATGTACATAATTCTTTTTATGTTTTATGTTTTTTAAAGTTATGCCATCAATATAATATGATTTTTTCTGTTCTAATATGCTATTATTACATAGGGATACGTTGCAAAAATAAATTGTTATAGTTACGGCAAAAATATCAAAAGGAGGAAGATATAATTGTTGATACAAGGTCGGATGATCATGTAGTTCGTATAACTTATGATAACAATCTATACTCTATTTTATTATCATATGTTCTTACGTCATCGTGTTTATTTAATTTTATGACCTTGGTAGAAGTAACATCATAATTTTTAATATAAATCTATCACTGCATTGATACTTAATATAGGTAAATAAATTCTCTATTTATTGTCCTGGATGGGGGTTCTCAGTTACAGCTGATATGCCTGAATTACGAAAGCTAATAGAAAGGAATTAAATGCACAACGAAAATACAGGTATAACAATTTTATTACAATGATTTATCTTAACAATGCTAATACGCAACGTACTAATTTATATTTATTTTTTGATAGAAATTAAGCCATAACAGACTCTACAAATGTACGTAACAAAGCACATCTGGAGATCTATGTGGTAATAACACAAACATAGTAACTCCCTATTTTATTCTACATTTTAATATAGATGTATTTACTTAGAAAATTACTCAATCAACGTATTAATCTGGATTTTAAAAACTTTTTGCTTAGTTCTATAAGCAACGACATATAGAACAATTAAAGTCTTTTGCAGAGATGTGCAATATTGCGACGAGGTAAACTTCTTATCGACCTACATATTATTATTGCATATTTTCATATTAAATTAAATTTCATAGCAAGTCAACATGTGTACTTTATTTTTGCAGGACTATGACAAAACTCGCAACAAAACAATTTTATTAGCTAATGAGAGGAGTTGGCGAATTTTAATTTCAATTTTAAATTGACAATAGTGTTTCTTTTACCAATTTAATTATTTTTGTGTGTAATTCCTTTTTTACAAAAAATCGTACATGTTATTATATTTTGAAAGATAGTATTTTTTAATGTTTAAATAACTCGAGTAGGACACGCATTGTATGTGCCCTCACCGCTAGTATATCAGAATTCCAAGGTAAGGTTAAGAATCTCAGTGCCATAAATAGCGCTTGATAACAGTAATGTTTTTACATAACAAGAATTCAGGGGACCATAGCTTCAACAACAATAATATGTTGGTGAAATTTATGAGTGTTTTGCTTTAGAATGAAAGAATTAGAAAATACCACATTATTATGTACAAAAATCATGTTTGTACAATAATACCAAGTGCTATAAAAGGGGTCATTGTCTACTTCAAACCTCAACACAGATATGCCTTGTGCTCCTATTGTAACGACTCAAGTAGACCACTAACCCAATAACTTGAATAAAAAACCTAACAATGCGGCCTAAAAGCTTAAACCCAAGTTATTAGCAGTAGCCCACAAGTTTCTTTATATACCAAACTTAATTTTTATCTCCTACCTATCAATTTTATTCAATACCTCATACTGAGGGTTCTCTCCATTATATAACAATATTAGAGCTAATTACATGGCTAAATCTCAACAATTACATCAATCATATCTAACTAAAAAGGAAGCTAAAATATACAGCTAATAATACAAGAATCATGCCATAAATAAATAGGCTAATTATGGGTCAATATAATCTGACTCACATCCCCCCTCAAATTGATGCGGGGCAATCAAGAAGCATCAATTTGCCCACGAGGAACTAATGGCACTGGTAAGTCGTGGCTTTGGTAAAGATGCCAGCAATCTGGAGATCAGTGAAAATGTGAGGAAGAAAAATAACACGTGTCCAGTGCCTCCCGAATAGAGTGACAATCCACCTCAATATGCTTCGTGCGCTCATGATAAACGGGATTAGCAGCAATCTGAATAGCTCTAGTGTTGTCAGCATAGAGAGGTGTGGGATCTGGCTGAGAGAAATCTAGCTCAGCAAGAAGCCCACGAAGTTAACTAATCTCAGAACAAGCAGCAGACATCGCACGGTATTCAGATTCAGTAGAAGATTTCGAAACCCGAGCCTACTTTTTACTCTTCCAAGAAATCAAAGAATCTTCAAGAAAGAGGCACCAGCCTGTGACAGACCGGCGAGTATCAGGACAACCAGTCCAATCAGCATCACTATAAGCAACGAGACAAAGAGGAGAGCTAGCAGGGAAGAACAATCCATGGCTAGGTGACCCCCGAAGATATCGAATGGTACGATGAACGGCAGTCAAATGTAAATGGCGTAGAGTTTGCATAAACTGGCTAACCTGCTGAATATCAAAGGAAATACCAGGCCGAGTAATAGTCAAATAGTTCAAGCTACCCACCAGTTGGCGATACACAGTAGGATCAGGAAGGAGATCACCC